>LOEQ01000404.1:142622-154759 GCA_001685075.1 Bramus lutescens | reverse complement strand
GCCAGAAGAGGGCACCAGATCTCATTACAGATGGTTGTGAGCCACCATGGGGTTTCTGGGAACTGAACTCAGGACCTCTGGAAGAACAGCCAGTACTCTTAACCTCTGAGCCATCTCTCTAGTCCAGCTCCTGTCCTTTCTAAAAATTGAAAGTTGTGTGTGTGCGTGCAGATGTATGTACACATAATGATGAGAGGATAGCCTCTAGTGTCTTTCTTTGGGAGATCTTCAATTAGTTTTGTGAGTGTATGTGTATGTGATAGGGTCTCACTGAACCGGAAACCTGCCAATTAGGTGAGGCTGGCTGGCCATTGAGCCCTAGGGATCCTCTAGTCTCTGTCCTTCTAGAGTTCTAGTCCATAGGCATGTACCTCTGAGCCTGGAAATTTTTTTTTAAGATTTTATGTATATGAGTGCTCTATCTGCATGTACATCCTTATGCCAAAAGAGGGCATCAGATCCCAGTATAGATGGTTGGGAGCCACCATGTGGATGCTGGGAATTGAATTTAGGACCTCTGTAAGAGCAGCCAGTGCTCTTAACCACAGAGCCATCTCTCCAGTCCCACTGAGCTATGTTCCTACCCCTTGTTTGATCCTCTCCATTATTTGTCTTTGGGAGAAAAGAAGTTTTTATTTCTTCTTTTTTAATTTTTTTTTTTTGAGAAAGGGTCTCATTATATAGCTCACCTGGAACTCAGTATGTAGACCAGGCTGGCCTTAAGTTCACAGAGACTCACCTCCCTCTGCCTTCCCAGTGCCAGGATTGCTGATGTGTGCCGCTATGCCCAGCCTCCAACTTGCATGGCTCTGTTTTCATCACTATCCCCCTATTACTTACCAAACTGACCTCTGCCCTGATCATTGCCCATTGTATGTTTTTTTCTTTTTGGATTTTCAAGACAGGGTTTCTCTGTTTAGCCCTGACTGTCCTGAAACCAGCTCTGTAGACCATGCTGGCCTCCAACTCACAGAGATCTTCCTGCCTCTGCCTCCCAAGTGCTGGGATTAAAGGAGTGTGCCACCACCACCCCTTGGAATTTTTTTGTACTTTTTAATGTGTATGTCTGAATATCATGTGCATTCAGTGCCAGCAGGAGCTGGAGAGCGTATCAGATCCCCTGGAACTTCAGTTTAAAAAGAGGTGCAAGCAGCCCTATGGGTGCTGGGAGTAGCAGATACTCTTAACTGCTGAGCCATGTATCCGACCCTTTATTTAATTCATTAATCCTGTGTTGGATTAAATAAAGGGTCTCTGTATACTAGGCCAGCTCTACCACTGAGCTATACCTCCAGGCTATTGCTGTTTCTGAAAATAGAGTTGTAGTCATACTCTAAATATTCTCTTCTCTTTTCTCAGAAGTAGCCTTGTTCTTTTGCTCTTAGTAAGAATTGAGGCACATTTTTCTTGTGACTGCATGAGGTGTTACTGTAAGTTTTCTGTTTTTGCATTACTTAGGGAGTAAAGCCAGGGCTTGTGATGCTTGCAGGTGCTCTGCCCTTAGCTATAGTCCCAGCTCTGGAAACGTATCTTCATTATGGGTTTGTTTTTCTTTGATGAGGTCTTGTTAAGTGGCCCAGGCTAGCCTGAATCTCTGGGCTCAAGAGATTCTCCTGCTTCAGATTGAGCAGTACAGGGACTAAAGGTGTGGTGTTATTTTTATTTTTTGTTTCTGCGACAGGGTCTCATGAAGTTAAGACTGACCTTGAACTCTTGTAATGGAGGATGACCTTGAATTTATGATCCTCCTGCCTTTACCTCTCAAGTCCTAAGATTGCAGGCGTGTCCCATCACTCCCAGATTTTTGTATGCCAGGCTGCCAGGCAAGTACTTTACCATTGAGCTGTAGCCCTTTTGCATTTTTGTTGGGTTTTTTTTTGTTTTGTTTTTCCAGACAGGGTTTCCTCTGTCTAGACCCAATTATTCCTAAACTCGCTCTGTAGACCAGGCTGGCCTTGAACTCACAGAGATGTGCCTGCCTCTGCCTCCTGAGTGCTGGGATTAAAGATGGCTGCCACCACCGCCCGGCTCTCATTCTTTTTTTTTAGAAAAATATTTTATTTTTATTTAATTAGGTGTATATGTCTGTGGCACTGTATTCATGGCTAGCCTGGAATTCAGAGACCCCTGTCTCTACCTCCCAAGTGCCGGGATTACAGAGTACTTACATGTGAGTGTGTGTGTTCATGGAGACCAAAAGAGTACATGAGGTTCCCTGGAACTGGAGTTATAGGCAGTGAGGAAACCTCTGATGTGACGGGAACAGAACTCTGGTCCTCTGCAAGGTTGTACACATACTCACTGCTGAGCCAGATCTCTAGCCCCATTATTCCTTAAGTTTTATTTTATGGATGTTTGCCTGTGTATGTAACGTACCATATGTATGTCTTAGAAGCCAGAAGATGCATGACATCCCATGGAATTTGGGAGACAGGGTTTCTCTGTGTAGCCCTGGCTGTCCTGGAACTTACTCTGCAGACCAGGTTGGCCTAAAACTCAGAAATCCACCTGCCTCTGCTTCCTGAGTCCTGGGATTAAAGCCATGTGCCACCACATCTCTCTCTCTCTCTTTTCTTAAAAGGTAGAGATTCTCTTTATGTTTTCTGGTCTGGTCTTGAACTCTTAGGCTCAGGTGATCTTCCCAGAAGTCTCAGCCTCCCAAGTAGCTGGGACTATTCAGACATACACCACTCAAACCTGCCTTCATAGCTTAACATTCTAACCCACGCCTTTTCTTTCAATGTTAGAAATTCTTCAAACTCATCATTTAGACTTGGGTAGGTAATGTTCCCCTCAGAGGGTCTGGAGCGGTTGGTTCCTGAGCAGGATCTCTGGGGTTGGCCATTGGCTGTGTTGGCTCTGCCTGTCACCTTGGCAGTCAGCAATCCTCCAGCGCACAAATAATTATAGTGGAATTCTGTCAGAGGGTTGACCTCAGCCGCTTATGTATCTCTCCCCCCTTCACATCAGAATCCACCTCACTGTCTGGAGATCACACCACCATCTTCAGAAAAGCTGGTCTCTGTTATGCGATTAAGTGACCTTTCTACAGAAGACAACGATTCGGGTCGCTGTAAAATGAATCGTTACGATAAGAAGATTGACAGTCTGATGAACGCGGTCGGTTGTCTCAAATCTGAGGTGAGGGAGCTAGTGGGCTGGACAACTAGTACCCTGAGAACAAGCGGAATGGGTTAAGCAGATTAACCTGTGGATGCCTTCCTTCAGGCCACCTCTCTGGGGGTCTCCTGTCCCTTGTCAGCAAGCCTTCCCAGGGCATTTATTTGGAGAGGTCACTGGGCAGCTTGAGTTTCTTCCATATTAGAACTCTCTAAGAATACTTAGCTTTCTCCATGCTCTCAATGGGTGGCCAGATGTGATTACTGCAGCCAGCAAAGCTGGTGGGGTTAGCCCCCTTTTTGTTTGTGTTTTGAGACCATCTATCAATGTAGGCCTGCCTTGAGCCATCCTCTTCTGCCTTCTGAGGGCCACTCCCCTGGCTTAGTGCTCCTACCCAGAGGGAGGGCCTGTAAGACAGGGCCCAGCCTGTGCTGCTTAAATGGCTGAAGAAGAGCAGAGGAGACAGGAGTTTCCCAAGCGGCCCCTGACCAGGAAGTAAGTGGGGCTGGCATTAAAAGCCAGTTCCTTAGTACCGAGGTGCCTATGTCTTTAATCCTCTACTTATCAGAGGGCCTACCTTCCTGGAGAACTGAGAGCTAACTTTTCTGATAAGCAGGAGCCCACCTATCTCCATAGCCCACTCTCCTTTTTTTGTGACATCTTTGCTTCTGTGGGATGCCAGCTGTACTACTGTTGTTGGCTGCCCAACCCCTGGCCAGCATGCATCACTGCTTCTTTGTACTCAGGTTCTTCATGTATAGACTGGATGGAGTGTCTGTCTGGAGGGCAGTCAGTGTTCATGTGACGGTTCACTGAGACAGTGCTTGGAAGGCCTCAGACACGAAGCTCTAGCACTCTTCTTAGAAGGGTTAACAAAATGGCCTCAGGGAAGAGCTGTCCCTTCAGTGGCCCTTTCCTGTGTCCCCTTTCTAAGGTCAAGATGCAGAAAGGTGAACGTCAAATGGCCAAAAGATTCCTGGAGGAGCGAAAGGAGGAGCTGGAGGAGGTAGCTCATGAGCTGGCAGAGATGGAGCATGAAAACACTATGCTCAGACACAACATCGAGCGCATCAAGGAAGAGAAAGACTTCACCATGTAAGGAATAAGGAAGCCTGGCTGGGCTACGGGCCCAGAGGAAGGCAGTGGAGGCAACAGCCCTGAGAGTGCCTGTGGGAGGCCTGCTCGGTGTGGTGGTGTAGGTCGTGGCCAGAGAGAACTCCTTTACACAGAGGCCTTGGGGGGAGACAGGACTGTTGCAGGAAGGCATTGAACATGAAATGCTGGGAGCCTTCAACAGACTGGGTATTGTTTACCTCAAGTAATAGAAAGTAGGTCAAGACTGACTGCAGAGGGCAAAAGTGTCTCAGAGATGGCGGGCTGTAGAGTTAGCATCTTTTTTCTTTTTCAGTTGTAGGTATAGACTCCAAGGCCTGAGCATGCTCAGTGCTTTACCCTTGATCCACAACCCCCCTAACTTATTGGGTAAAACTTTGAGGATGTGGGGACCGCTTTTAAAAGCTGAGCAGTGACCAGGCATGGTGGCACATGTCTGTACTCACAGCACCAGGAAGGAGATCCAGGATTGAGAATTGAAGGCCAGTTCCTGTGACATAGCAAGTCCCAAAGCCAGCCTCAGCTCCATGAGTCCAGAGTGACAGTGTGTGATGGGAAGGGAGATGAACTCAGGAACATGGAGGCAGTCTTGACAGTCAAAGTCATTGGCTATGGCATGATAGTTCCGGCAGAGGCTCTGGTTTAATAGCCGAAGCAAGTATGATTCTTGCTCTCTTCTAGAAGGTCACCTGGGTAGGAATGGCTCCCTGCAACCCCTCTTCATTGTTTCCTAGCAGAAGGGAGTTTCTCAGGCCATTGTGAAGTGGGCTTCAGAGCTCTGTGGACAGGCTGGGCCCTGCCACCGCTCAGGAATCCTGTTTTTTTGACCCTAGGCTTCAGAAGAAACACCTCCAGCAGGAGAAGGAGTGCCTCATGTCTAAATTGGTAGAGGCTGAAATGGATGGAGCAGCTGCTGCCAAGCAAGTCATGGCCTTGAAGGATACCCTCGGGAAGCTGAAAACCGTAGGTGGAGCCTTAGGATGGGGTGGGTGGGGCTGTGGTGGGAAGCTTTACGCAGTCATCAGGCTGACTTTATGACATCTCCAGGCTGGGGGAGCGCACACCTAACTGCTCAGTCCCAACCCCCCCTGCACTCTCACTTCCTGGGCCTTGGTCCTTGAAGATGACCTCTGTTGATCAGGGCATCTGAGGAGACCAAATCATGGGTCACTTGGGATCACAGTGAGTCAAGGCATGTGGTTGATTCCTGCAAGTGTCAGCCACCATGTGTTGCCTTCTGCCTTTCCTCCTACAGGAAGCCTACCCTGACCATACGCTGAGCACTACCATCCCTCTCTCCACCTCTCCCCTTCCCCAGGCCCACTTCAGGAGACCTACCTGCCCTTGGTCCCCGTGGCTCAGCTCCTCTTGTCGGGCTTCCTGATGCCTCCCCCTCCTAACACTGAGTGGGCCTGTCCCCCTGCTGTGTAACACCTGCATGGGCCTGTCCCCCCTGCGCAATATAACACAGCTTCTCCTCCAGGAGAAACAGATGACTTGCACCGACATCAACACCTTGACGAGGCAGAAGGAACTTCTCCTGCAGAAGCTGAGCACCTTTGAGGAGACCAACCGTACCCTCCGAGATCTGCTGAGGGAACAGCACTGCAAAGAGGTGAGTGTCTGACCTGGTGTGGCTGCAATGTGCCTCTCTCTCCGCCCTGCCCCTTCTTGGAATCCTGCTTGGTTGTCTCTAAACAACTCTGTGAGGCCAGGCCTGAGCGGACCAGGGAGAAAGAGTTGGGAAGTCACTGATGTAAGTGTTCATTGCTGTCTTGAAGCCAAGCCCAGCAGCAGAAAGACCTCAGCAGTCAGAGGCCAGTTCTGGGAGAATGGGTGGGAAGTCCTGGGCCTGATTTTCCTGTTCTCTTTACTTCCTCCTCTTTCTCCCTTTAATCATAAGCTCACAGTCTTGCAGCCTCAGCTTTCAAAATGCTGGCTTTAAAGGTGGAGCCCTACACCTACCTCAGACTGCATTACATGTATGGTGGAAAAATGAGGACTGGCTAGGCTCCAAAAATTGCATGGTGTCACTTGGGCTACATTGTGAGACGGTGTTGCAAATAAATGTTTTAAAAGGGCAGAGAAGCCGGGTGGTGGTGGCACATGCCATTAATCCCAGCACTTGGGAGGCAGAGAGGCAGGCAGATCTCTGAGTTCAAGGACAGCCAGGGCTACACAGAGAAACTCTGTTACAAAAAAAACAAAAAAAATAAGCCGGGCAGTGGTGGCACATGCCTTTAGTCCCAGCACTCGGAGGCAGAGACAAGTAGATCTCTTTGGGTTCGAGGCCAGCCTGGTCTACAAGAGCTAGTTATAGTACAACCAGGACTGTTATACAGAGAAACCCTGTCACGAAAAAAAAAAAGAAGAAAGAAAGGGGGGAGGGTGGTGGCTGAGAACAAAATAGGAGGGAAAAGAAGCTGGGAGGCCTCTAGGTTTAATCCATAGTATTTCATGTGTGCATGCATGTGTGTGCCTGGCTATGTACACACATGCCACAGCAACATGAAGATAAGAGGACAGTTTTGTGGAGTTGGTTCTTCTACCTTTATGTGGGTTCCAGGAGCCAAACTTGGGTCATCAGGCTTACATGGTCATAGTAAGCACCTTCACCTGCGGCCTTTTTTATTTTATTCTCAGAAGTGTCTCACATAGCTCACGCTAATCTCTAGCTGCAGTCCACCTCTCTTGTGCCCACCTGTTGGTGGGAAAGATTGAGAGCCCCCACACCTGGCTCTGATGCTCCTGGAACTCTTTTATAGACCAGGCTGGCCTTGAACTCAGAGATGGCCCTCCCTCTGCCTTTGCCTCTGCTTCCTGAGTGCTGGGATTAAAGGTGTGTACCTCCACTACTGGCTGTTTTAACAATTTTTTATGTTATTCACCCGAATCATCATGTTGCATGGTGGGTCTTTTGAACTTATTATTTTGTAGCTGAAATTGTTTTTAAAGATTTACTGTGTGTGTGTGTGTGTGTGCATGTGTGTGCACTGCCTGCAAAGACCAGAAAAGGGCATCAACTCCCTTAGAGATGGAGTTACAGGCATAACAGTGAGCTGCCATGTAGGTGGTAGGAACTGAACTCAGGTCCTATGGAAGAGCAGTATGCACTCTTAAGTGTTGAGCCTTCTCTCTGAGCCCTGGGACTGCCCTTGCTCAGTATCTTACAATTGCACCTCCTCTATCTGATCACTACCGTTCTCTGCCCCGTATTTGACTCTTGCAGGGTCTGTATATGAATGAGGTGATGTTGCCTTTGTCTGTCTCTGCCTTATTTCATTTAATATTGTTTATACTTTTGTTTTATGTATATGGGTGTTTTGCCTGTATGTGTGTCTGTTTACTGTGTTGAAGCAAAGGTCTCATCATGTTTATAGCTCAGGCTTGCCTAGAACTCATCTTTGACCTCAAACCCGGAAAAATTGTGCTTCAGCCTCTCAAGTGTTGGCAGAGCAGGTGTCAGCCACCATGTCCAGCTAACACTTTCATGACTTTACTCTTCTCCTTCAGCCTAATATGGATTTCATTGCTATATTTTCATTGTAATGAATCCCTTCTGTTGATGGACACTTGGATTGTCACTTTATTTCTGACAAATTGTTGATATCTATCTTGTTCTCGAAAGATTCCGAATGGGCCAGGTAGCACAGGACTGAGAGGTAGAGGCAAGAAGATTGCCAAGTTTGTGTCCAGCCTGGGCTGCACAGTGATTTCCCAGCTACATAATGAGAATCTGTCTCAAAAATATAAAAAAAATAAAAGTCTAGAATATGTTTCTAAATGCTTCTAGTTATAGCCAAATTCTTCTCTAAACTAGTTATACTTGCTTAATTTCTGACTTGGTGATCTCAGGCAGGTAATTCATACCCTAGTTTTTCTTCTGAGAAGTGCGTAGAACATTCACTTCTTGGGATTGTGCAGAGATGGGAGGATTTATGGATGAGGCCAGGCATCCTTCCTGGCATGTGGCAAGGCCTGGTATATTGTATATGGTATATTTTCTCTTTTGGGGAGCAGGGAAAGTTTGGGTGTTTTGTTTTGTTTTTGTTTTTAGGTGTTAACACAGTAGCCCTTGCTGGCCTGGATTTCACAGTGTAGACCTAGGCTAGCCTTGAACTCCTGGTTACAAGTGGGTGCCATTACCCTCAGCTTTGATTTGGTTTTGGATTTGAGGCAGGGTTTCATGGGTAGCTGAAGTATAACCTTAAATTCCTGAATTTTGTATTTTTGTCTTAAATGCTGGCGTGACAAGCCAAGCCCTTGGTTCTGCTTTTGCTTTGAGATGGGTCTTAGCTCTCTGTGTAACCTAGGCTAGCCTTCAGTTTTCTTTTTTTAAACTAATTTATTTTGCCAGGCAGTGATGGTGCACTCATTTAATCCCAGCACTTAGGAGGCAGAGGCAGGTGGATCTCTGTGAGTTTGAGGCCAGCCTGGTCTACAGAGCGAGTAGACCAGGACAGTCAGGGCAACACAGAGAAATCCTGTCTCACAAAATCTTAAAAAAAAAAAAGATATTTTAAGTGTATTAGTGTCTTGTCTGCGTGTATGTATATACATACGTGCCAGGTACCAGCAAAGGCCAGAAGAAAGCCATCAGATTGTCTAGACCTGGAGTTAAGGACAGTTTAGAACCATGTGGGTTCTGGGACCCAAACTTAGGTCCTCAGTAAGAACAACAAGTGTTCTTAATTGCCAGGCCATCTCTCCAGCCCCTTACCTTCAATCTTTTTATTTTTTTAAAATTTACTGTTTTAAATTGTGTGTGTGTGTGTGTGTTTGTGTCTGTGTCTATGTGTGTTGGGGGGTATGTATGTGAGTGCAAGTGAGGGTATGTGGGTGTATGTATAGAAGGTCAATGGTCAGAAGCCTAAGATCCTCTAGAAATGGATTGACAGGCAGTTGTGAGCTGCCACATGGGAGCTGGATTCCAGTCCTCTGTGAGAGCAGAGGACTCTTAGCCTTTGAATCATCTCTCTCATCCCTGGCTTCCAATTCAGTGCTTGCCTTTAGGATTCCAGGGTGGCACACCAGGCTTTTCTCCGTTTATAACTTAACATCTATCATCCTGGAGTCTGTCTCTTATTGGATGAGAATACTCAGCCACTTCATTTCCCACTCACAGCTTGTATGTGGGCTCAGTGCCTATCTCGGGGGAATGTGCTCAGTGTTTGGACCACTGCTCTGACTTTGTAGTCTAAATCCACTTCAGGGCCTAGCTCTGCCCTTTGTAGCTGTGTGGCCTCAGGTCCTTTGCTTGTCCTGGCCCCACCCTAAGCTATAAAGTGAGAGAATGCCACCTCGAACATGAGAGGAATGTTTTGGGGAATGTAGATGGTGGCAGGAGCCTGAGTGCAGCAGCTATAGGCCTTTCTTTCCTGTCCTTTTGAGTCACAGTCTCACTGTGTGGCCAGTTTGTCCTTGAATATTCCATTCCCCCTACATGAGCCTCCCAGGTGCTCAGTGCTATCCGTTGTCAGTTCCTAGGTCCTTAGAAAATGGCATCAGGGTACCTGGGAAATCAGAGGGAACAAGAGTATGAACCTCCTTCAAGGGATGTTTTGCCTGTCAAGAAGCAGACAGGGGGCAGTCATTGAGCTGCAGTGAGTGAGAAAATGGGCAAGGAGAAGCAGGTAGTCATCAGAGGAATTCCAGATGACTGTTGATGTTTAAGATGCTGAATCTTAGTGGGGCCATACTGATGCTACCTTTAACCCCAACCTTTATGAGACAGAGCACTTATGAAGCAGAAGCAGGTAAATCTCTGAGTTCAGGGCCAGTCTGGTCTACACAGCAAGTTCTAGGACATCCAGGGCTACACAGAGAAACCCTATCTTGAAAAACAAAACAACAAAAAAGATGCTGAGTCTCCCTGATAATTAGGAAAGTGTAAATTAAAATAGCGCTAAGACCGTGACTGTCTGGGACTGGTAAGAGTGGTGCAGCAAGCATCAGCTCCTGTAGTGACCATGTGAGTTAGTGCGTCCCTCTTCCTGTATCATTCGAAGAGACCACTCTCTATGCCTCGCCATGTCCATCGCCTCATTGTTTGCAAGTACAAACCCAAGAGCAGCCCAGTTGCCCACACTGTAGGAGGAGCTAAGGTAATGGACGATTACAGACAAAGTGGGCCAGAGAGACAGCTCAGAGGGTAAAAATGCTTGCTTGTCTAACTGTGAGGGCATGAGTTCAAATCCCCAGAATTGGGTAGAACTGGTGTTTATAATCCGCTGGGGAGACAGAGGTAGGGATAGGAAAATCTTGGTAGCTTAAAGACCAACTAGCCTGAGTCCAGGTAGGAGATGACATGTTATACAATCATGCATATGCAAAAAGATGAGGGTTAGGGAAAGGCTTTGAAAGTCAACAAACGTTAGCTGGTGGCATGGGCTTGTAAATCCCAGCACTCTGGGAGGCAGGGGCAGGAGGATTGTAAGGATCTCTGTAGGCCAGCCTGGGCTGCATAGAGATCCTGTCTGAAAAAACAACTAAGAGTAAAATATAAAGTTAGGGACTAGAGAGATGGGTCAGCAGTTAAGAGCATTTATTGCTCTTGCAGACAATTGGCATTTGATTCCCAGCGTTCAGATCTGGTGGTTAACAGCCTGCAATTCCAGGTTGAGGGCATGGCAGTGCTCTTCTGGCTTCTGGGCACCTGCACACATGATGTGCACACAGATACATAAGTAAAAACCTTGGGAGGTCATCGCCAAGGAGAGTTCAAATGCGGTGGAAATACATCGCAGCTCTTTAGTGCATGGCGAGCATGAATAAGGTCCTCAGTTCAATTCTTAGCACCAGGAAAGAGCGTTAAAGCGGTGGCAGGTTAGAGGCAAAAGATAGGTTGGTGGCTGCCAAGGACTAGAGGGAGGGATGCAGTAATAGGGTTTCTTTGGGGTGGTGGAAATGCACTAAATGTTACTGCTGTAAGCCTTCCAAGCTAAAGTGGCAAGTTTATTACCTATCTTGCCACAGTTAAACAACAGAGTACCCAAAAGTTGTTAATTTTTTCACTTTAATTACTTTTGCCAGCGTGGAAGGGGTGTAATTGACCAATAAGAACAGTATATATTGCAGGGGTTAGGCAGATATGTTTGTTGGAAAATGGTTACCACGGTGAAGTCATGAACTTTGTGTGATGAGCACTTGTGCTCTGTTGGAGCAAACGGCGTATGCAGAACAGTACCATGACGTTTCAGTCATTGTGGACGACACGTCAAGAGATTAACTGTATGGCATTCAAATTTACGTCCTCATACAGCCTTTTAAAAAATAAAGGTGGGGCTGGAGAAATGGCTCAGCAGTTGAGAGTACTTGTTGCTCTTGTGAGGAACTTTGGTTCTCAGCACCCACATGGTGATACACAATCATCTATAACTCCAGTTCCAGGGGATCTGATGTTACCTTCTTACTTCTCAGGAACTAGGCACAAGTATATTCATGCAGGCAAAAGTCATATACATAAAAGAAAAGCTAGGAAAAAAAATCAAGCTGTAAGGGGACATGGTGACACAACCTATAATCTTGGCACTAAGGCAGTCGGGAGTTGAAGACCAGCCCGATTTAGTGAGTCCTAGGCAAGCTTGGCCTACGGAGTGAGATAGTGTCTCAAAAAACAAAACAACACAAAATTTCAGGTTGTAACACATAAAATGGTATCATTCTTTTTATATGTATTTATATTTTATGTATAGGTTCTCTGCATGTATACCTGCAAAACAGAAGAGTGCATCAGATCCTGTTATAGATGGTTGTGAGCCATCATGTAGTTGCTGGGAATTGAACTCAAGACCTTTAACTACTGAGCCATCTCTCTAGCCCATGATATGATTTTTTTTTTAAAGACTTAAGTATACAACATTCTGCCTCCATGTATGCCTGCACGCCAGAGGAGGGCGCCAGAT
>LOEQ01000404.1:94508-106815 GCA_001685075.1 Bramus lutescens | reverse complement strand
TAACCAATGAAAGTAACACATAGACAGATGACCCTCCTACATCAACTGCCTGACTTAAAAGAATTGTTAAAGATTTATTTATTTATTTTTGAGGCACGGTTTCCCTGTAGCTATGGAGCCTGTCCTGGAACTAGCTCTTGTAGACCAGGCTGGCCTCGAACTCACGGAGATATCTACCTGCCTCTGCCTTCCGAGTGCTGGGATTAAAGGCATGCGCCACCACTGCCTGGCTAAGATTTATTTTTGTTTTGTGTGTATGAATGTTTTGCCTTTGTGTACATATGTGCACTACATGTGTACTTGGTGCCCACAGAGACCAGACAAGAGCATTGTTGTACCTCGAATTGAAATTACACGGAGTTGTGATGCACTATGTGGATGTGGGAACCAGAGAGGTCTAATCTTTTCCAAGAGTAGCAACTGTTATTTTTAGGATTTTTTTTTAAGGATTTTCTTGTGTAACTGCTGGACTGCAATCTCTCCAGTCCCCCTACTAAGTATTTTAAGTAATATGTACAGATAACCTTGTTTATTATGTTTCAGGATCACATTGCCATGTGTTTAGCCAGACAGTGGAATCTCTTTCTACTTGTATAACCATGTGACCTTAGCAAACAATCTTTCCATGTCTATTCTTTACTCATTAAATAGAGATAATAGTAGTTTCTACTTCACAGTGTCATTGTGGCCACTAAAGTAGTCAATCCATAGCGCAGTGCTCAGAATAGTTCTAGCTCATATGCCATGTTCAATAAACTCACTGCCATTGAGACCTGTCTTTTATTCTCAGAACTGCAGGTAAAGGTACAAGACAGTACCATGCGGTGGTATCAGCAACTTCAGGATGCTTCTGCCAAATGTGTGTTGGCCTTTGAGGGCCTGACCAGCAGCAAGGACAGTCAGGTAGGGAAGAGTTGGGTGGCAGAAATTCTGGCAGTGTGCCCCACAGCCTGACCTCCTAAAAGAAAGTATTTGGTGTGTCATGTTCCCTCATTCGTAAAGGCCTGTGCTCAGCTTTTTTTTTTTTTTAAAGATTTATTTATTTATCATGTACACAGTGTTCAGCCTCCATGTATACCTGCAGGCCAGAAGAGGGCACTAACAGATGGTTGTGAGTCACCACGTGGTTGCTGGGAATTGAACTCAGGACCTCCAGAAGAACAGTCTATGTTTTTAACCTCTGAACCATCTCTCCAGCCCCTGTGTGCTCAGCTTTTTACAACACCATCTAACATGTCACCATTCTCTTTTCGCAGGCCAAAAAGATAAAGATGGACTTGCAGAAAGCAGCCACTATCCCAGTGAGCCAGATCTCCACCATTGCAGGTGGGTCAGATGGTTACGAATATTGTCCTTCACTTCATTGTCTTATTTTTCCAAACTGATCGCTTTGAGGTTCTTAAAAGTGTTTTATCAGGGCTGGGGGTGTGGCTTAGTGGCAGAGCACTTGCCAAGTATGTGCAAAGGCCTGGGTTCCATCCCTACTACCACCAAAAACAAAGAAAAGAAAAGTGTGTTCAAACTATGTTGGGTCCCGATTTTTTTCTGTTTTTCCTCTTCAAACAGAAGGTAGTTGGTTCTAGTAGTACAGGCCTGTAATCCCAGCTGGTTGTGGGAAGGTTGAAGCTGGGGGATCATAAATTCAAGGACAGCATGCATAAAGTGCAATGCACTGAGACCTTACTTCAAAAGGAGGAAGTCAGAAGACACCTGGGGATGCAGCTAGTTGAACTCTTACAGAGACTTGCTAGGCCTAACTCATTCCTCAGTAGCATAGAAAAGAAAGGATTATTTGTTGAATCTTTTTGGAGAGGTTCAAATGATTTTATTGAGAACCTGTGAGATTGGAGAGCTGGGAAAGGTGCTGCAGGGGATAAAGAGATCATGTACCAGACTGGAGAGCTGGCTCAGCAGTTAAGAGCACTGGCTGCTCTTCAAGAGTCCTGAGGTCAATTCCCAGCAACTACAGCATGGCCCACAACCATCTGTAACGAGGTTTGGTGCCCTCTCCTGGCCTGCAGGCAAAATACTGTATACATTTTTTTTTTTTAAAAGAGGGATCACATGCCAAAAACCACTGACCAATTCTTAACCTCTATCTATCTGTCTGTCTGTCTGTCTATTTATTTATTTGCCTTTTTTTGAGACAGAGTTTCTTTGTGTAACTTTGACTGTCCTGGAACTAGCTCTATAGACCAGGTTGGCCTCCAACTTACAGAGATTTGCTATTTTTGTTTTTTTATAGTGTTGGGGATTGAAGGCTTCTACCACTGAGCAACTGATACTAATTGCTTTGCTTTATTGAGTTAGTGGACCACTGTGTAGCCCAGACTGACCTTGAATTCATCTTAGCCTGATGGCTGTTCTTGATTTCAGACATGTGCCACAACACTTGTTGTCCGAGTATTTTTTAAGGATTTCATTTATGCATATATACATGTACCTGTATTTATGTGACTATATGAGTGTATGTCCAGGTGCCTATGGAAACCAGAAGAGGGCATTGATCCCTTGGAATTTGTGAGCTGTCTCATGTGGGTACAAGGACTCTGGTCCTCAGGATTGACTAGCAGTTGCTCTTAACCACTGAACCATCTCTCAGCCCCCTGATTCATTTTTAATAAGCTATGTCTTAATAATAAATTATTTAGAATGATTTTTTTTCCCTTCGTGGGGGAGTGGTTTGGAGACCGGGTCTCACTATGTAGCCCTGACTGTGGACCAGGCTGGCCTCACTCACAGAGGACTCATTCCGCCTGCATCTGCCACCCAAGTGCTGGGATTAAAGGCATGTACCACCATACCTGCCTTTATTTATTTGTATTTTTGAAGTGGTACTGGTAATTTAACCCAGGGTTTTATATAGAATGCTAGACAAATTCTTTACCAGTGAGCACACCCTGGTTCCCCCAGCCCTAGAATGACTTTTAAGTCTAAAGTTGAAAGTACTGTAAACATTATGAAGAGAACTTGGGAGGAAATGGCAGAATACCAACCTAGGATGTCACTTCTGCTCTTTGCTTTTGTCCTGCTTTGTCCTGTGTTAGCTTTTCCAAACTCCAGTATTGACATTTTAATCCTCTCCCCTCCAGAGATGTAACAAATAATCCAAATGTTGAAAGACCCTTCTTTAAAGCCTGGGTTCAGTTTCACAGCTGTGGATGAGGAAGCCATTACAGGCTGTATCACCGAGAAGTAGAAGAGCGGCTACAGAGCTCTTCTGCTTGCTATGTGCCCTATCACACTCTTACTTGTTGCCAAAAAAGCACATAAATGTAGATTGTGCCCTCGAGGTCATTTGACCAAACTTAACTTAGAATCCTCTGTTGCCTGCAATTCTTTGTGGAACTGGGCAGACTATAAATAAACTCTTAGCCTATTGAGGAGTTTCAAGTCGCATTGGGGGGGGGTTGGCTGCACTCTCCTGCTTATCTTCGTTCCTTACCTAAGTCACTGCAGTCTTATCTCAGCTGCAGCAGGGAAACAAGCAGCCTGAGCTCCTCAGAGGCTGTATTTTGTTTGTTTGTTTGTTTTAGAGACTATTTATTACTTTTTTAATTCTTTTTGTCTGTTTTAGAGACTAAAGTAGCCTTCTTGCCTTAGTCAGCCCTTGTAAAAGTCTGCCTTTGTTCCCATCCCTTGTCACCTGCCAGACTTTGTTCATTGCTTCTGTCCATTCTCTCTGCTTCCTGAGATTGCTTCATTTTGCAGCTCCCTTCCTCGAGTTGCTCATATATCTTCATTGATTCCCTTGTTCTCCTGCCTTCTGATCAATCTCTAAACTAGCCAGTATTTCTATTTGGCCTTTGAACTACAAGCTTCTTTTGAAACAATTCCCCTGAGTCTGCGGCGCCACTGCTTCTCAGGTTCCACCCACCTTTGCTCTCTTGCCCCTGCCTTGATTGTTTTGCTTCCTAGGGGCCTGTTATTCCACCCACAGTTCTGTTTATCCTTTATAATCCCATGGTATCAAACATTACTTTTATACCAGTGACTTCTCACTCTGTCCTGAGTCATTTCTTTCTTCCAAGCTTCAGAGTCTCTAACAGCCACATAAGGCACTTCTCTACCTAGGTGTGTCTTGGCTCCCTTCTAACTAATTTATCTTCTCTGTGCCTTTTTTCTCCTACTGGAAACTGGAAGCAATCTGCATGTCTGTTCTCATTCTGCTGTTTGTCTGGTGAGACCCAGCATGCTCTGGAATCAATGCTCAGGAAGGTTGAGTAAGCAGAGGAAAAAGGAAAAAAAAAACCACTTTGTTCTTATTGATAAAGTGGACAATAACCATGAAGAGTTAGAATTAGGGAAGATTTATAAGTGGACATGGGCTAGTGGGTATGGTAACCACTTCAGGCATAGGGTAGAGAGGGGCTGGTTGTGAGATTCAGCTCGTGAGTCCCTTGGAAGCTGTTGGTAATAGTAGTAGAATATGACTTTGCAGTAATGCACTAAGGAAACGTGTATAGAAGTGGACACATTTAACATCCCAATAATTCTTATTTTCTGGAAATTCATCCTGTAGATCTGTGCTGTCTTTTATTTTAGGTTTTTGTTTGTGTGTTTTTCTGTGTTTCAGGGTTTCTCCATGTTACAGCCCTAACTGTCCTAGAACTAGTTCTTGTAGATCATGCTGACCTTGAACTCACAGAGACCCTCCTGCCTCTGCCTTCTGAATGCTGGAGTTAAAGGTGTGCACCACCACCACCACTGGACTCTGTGATCTCTTCTTAATTCATTTTTGGTTTCCTCCTGCGTCTCTGGTTTAGGGGATTATTTTTGAGTCATTAGACTTTTGAAGTGATTAAGAATTTCATAAAATATTTTTCAACTGGAGATTCTGGTTAATTAAATCACTGATTGTAGGTACTGGAGTGATGAAAATGTTTATGCATGGGGAAAAACAGTGTTTATCCTAACGTATTTCACAGTAATATTTCACACAGCCAGTGGTGGGAATGGAGTTAGATCTCTTTCAGGAAGAGATCCCATCTTTCCTGTTTATCTCTATCCCCATTTCACAGATTACCTATCTTTGGTTCAAGCATCAGGTCAAAGGCAGTAGGCGGTGATACAGAAACAGTTATTTCAAAGAATTGGCTCTTCATTGGCTCTGTGTAGTTCTGTCAGTCCTGGAACTTGCTCTGTAGACCAGGCTGGCCTTAAAACCAGAGACTCTGCTGCCTCTGCCTCCCAAGTGCTGGGATTAAAAGCGTGGGCCACCACTGCTCAGCTATGGGTTCTTCTGTATGCATGTTAGGAAATGTGAGTGTCAGCTTTCCATTCCTATAGCAATCTTAGGAGGTATTAAATTTAGTAAAAAGAAGGTTTAGTTTGGCCTTCAGTATTAGAGGCTTTGGTTTGTGCTCAGTTAGCATGTTGCTTTTGGTATATCATGATGAGGAACACTGGACAAGAACCATGGATCTGGTTAAAAAAGAGAAGGGACAGAAGTTTTGTAGGGCTTTTCAAAGGTCTGTTCCTACTGATCTGAAGACTCATGGACTTTTGGTGGACAATTAAAAATCTAGTCCATGCCAGGAATTCACTTCTGAGTCTTGAAGGATGAAGGAATGCCAGCCCCAGAGAAAGGGACATCAGCCAAAGCAGAGAAGACCCTTGGAAGGTGGTTCTAGAGGTGCCAGTAACTGACAGCCCTGAAATCTGTAATGCTGTTTAATACTTTTTTCTACCTCTGTCTTATGTGTCAGTTTCATCCCCAAACAAAACGCCTCCTTCAGAGTTGTACTTTCTCTTGTGTACCTTGCATTCCCTACCTTCTAAGCATGAGCCTGTCTGTTATGTGTCCTATTTTTTGTGTGTGCTCTGTGTATGTGGGCCCTTGCATGCTCACCTGTGAGTGCATGTGTGGAAGCCAAAGATTGTGTGTCTTCCTCTATAGTTCTCTGCTTTATTAATGTATTTAAATATTTATAGTTCAATTTTTTTTAGGTTTTATTTTATTTATGTGTACGTATCTGTCACATATCTACAGGTGTCTTTGGAGACAGCCTGATGTCTGTGCTGGGAAGTGAACTCAGGTCCTCTGGAAGAGCAGAAAATGTTCTAACTACTGAATGATCTCTTTCAGATCTTTATAGATAGATCTATTTATTTTTATTTTATGTGTGTGAGTGTTTGTCCATGTACTGTGTGTGTGTCTGGTGCCCTTGGAGACTAGAGGAGAGTATTGGATCCCTGGAAATAGAGTTATGCATGGTGTGAGCTTCCATGTTGGTTCTGAGAATTGAACCTGGATCCTCTGGAAGAGCAGCCAGTCCTCTTAACCACTGAGTCCTCTCTCTAACCCCAATTTACTTATCCTTAAAGATTTATTTTTAATTATGTATATGTGTAGGTATATACATGAAAGTAAAGTACTCTCCAAGGCTAGAGGCATCATATCTCCTTGCAGCTGCAGTTATGGGTGATTACCCACCATGGGTGCTGAGAATCAAATTTGGGTCCTCCACAAAAGCAGTACATATTTGTAATTGCTGAACCATTTTTCTAGTACCTCCACTTTGTTCAGTGAGACAAGAACTTAACATTTTAGCTAGACTGGCTGGTCAGTGGGTCCCTAGGATCTGCCATCTCCACCCTGCTAGTGTTGGCTTTACAAGCATATGCTGCCATGCTCGAATTTTATGTGGATGCTTGGGATTCATGCTCAGCTCATGCTTGTGCAGCAAGCACTTCATCCACTAAGCCCTCTCCCTAGCCATCTATTATATGCCCATATGCAACTGTGTTTGGGTTTAGATTCTACACTTATGTACAGATGGATTTTGATAGATGGTTTACTTTGTCATTGCATTGAATAAAAGATTTGACATTAGCTGGGCATGGTGGCTCATACCTTTAATCCCAGCACTTGGAAGCAGCTCTCTGTGAGTTCAAAGTCAACTTGATCTACAAAGTGAGTTCTAGGACAGTTAGGGAGGTTGGTTACACAGAAAAACCCTGTCTTGGGACTGGTGAGACGGCTCAGTGGTTAAAAGCACTGACTGCTCTTCCAGAGGACCCGGATTCAATTCCTGGCACCCACATGGCAGCTTGCAGCTGTCTGTAACTCCAGTTCCAGAGAATCTGACATCATTATACCAGTGTGCATAAAATAAAGTTAAACAAAAAAAAAAGAAAAGAAAAACCCTGTCTCAGAAAACCAGCAAAAAGGGCTGGAGAGATGCCTCAGGGGTTAAGAGCATTGCCTGCTCTTCCAAAAGACCTGAGTTCAATTCTCAGCAACCACATCGTGGCTCACAGCCGTCTGTAATGAGGTCTGGTGCCCTCTTCTGGCCAGCCGGCGTATACACAGACAGAATATTGTATACATAATAAATAAATAATTAAAAAAGAAAAGAAAAGAAAACCAGCAAAAAAAGATTGACATGAAGTTGTATGCTATTGAGACAGGTTCACATGTAGACCAGGCTGGTCTCAAACTCACAACATGGTCTTACTCAACGCAAACATGAGTTCTGATCTTTCTACCCTCCTCCCCAAATGCTGGCATTAGTATAAGTGTGCACAATCATGTCCACCTGCAGTTTTATTTTTTGTTGCTTTTTTTTTTCCCACCCAGGTTCAAAGCTGAAGGAGGTCTTTGAAAAGATCCATAGCCTGCTCTCTGGAAAGCCCGTCCAATCTGGTGGGCGTTCTGTGTCTGTCACTCTTAGCCCACAAGGGTTGGACTTTGTCCAGTACAAACTGGCAGAGAAATTTGTGGTGAGAAACCTGTTGTTAGGGGTATGGGCAGAAGAAGCTGGTGGGCAGTGTCGAGCCTTGCTGGAATATTGACCCGAAATTGTGTCCATATTTGTGTTCCTAGAAACAAGGTGAAGAGGAAGTGGCCTCTCACCATGAAGCAGCATTCCCCATTGCAGTGGTGGCATCTGGTATCTGGGCGCTCCACCCTAAAGTGGGGGAACTCATCCTTGCTCATCTCCACAAGAAGTGTCCCTACTCCGTTCCTTTCTACCCAGCTTTTAAAGAGGGGATGGCTTTGGAGGACTATCAGCGGTGAGGTTATTTTCTCCTCTCTCATTCACTCTAGGGAGAGTAGGAGAATATAAGAATCTGAATTTATTTTCAGTCTTTCTCACAGCTCCTTCTCTGTACTTTGAATGTCCTACCAGAAACAAAATGTCTTGAACCATAATTGGTATTGTATATCTGTAATCCCAGTATTTGGGAGGTTAGCCTGGGCTACATAGCAAGAACCCTATCTCACGAAAAGGCGGGAAAGTAATGTCTTTTACACAAACTAGACATCTTTTGGGATTTGTAGATTTGGGGTGGTGATAATTGATAAACACTATTGCTCACTGGAAAGAATACTGGATCTAGAATCCTAAGTCTTAGAATTTATTCATCTTACAGCTTTGCAAAATACAGTAAGTCATTTAGATCTCATTGAGAAGCTATCTTAACTAGGGTTGCTGCTGTGATGAAACACCATAAGCAAAAGTGACTTGGGAGGAAAGGGTTTCTTTCACTCCCACTTCTGTATCACAGTTCTTCATGGAAAATAGGCAGAGCAGGAGCTCAAGCAGGACCAAAACCTGGAGGCAGAAGCTGATGCAGAGGCTTTGGAGGGCTGCTGTTTACTGGCTTGCTCCTTATGGTTTCTCAGCTTGCTTTCTCACAGCACCCAGGACCATAAGAAAATTCCCAACAGGCTTCCCTATAGCTGTTTTATATAGATATTTTCTCAGTTGAGGTTCCCTTGTCCTAGATGACTCTTGCTTGTGTCGGGTTATCAAAACTAGTCACCACCTAGGCAGTTTCCTTATTTCTGAGTTCACTGGTGAGTTTACTTTGCAGAGCTAAATTTTATAAATAGAAATTTGAGCATCATGCTTTGTTCAGATAAAATAATTGTAATAATAATACAAAGTGCAACTAGTAGTACCTTAAGCCATAAAAAGAAGCCTCTTTGTCACCCTCGTTTTGGCCTCATCATTCTGAATCTTATCTTCACACATAGGATGCTTGGCTACCAAGTGACGGATTCTAAGGTGGAGCAACAGGACAACTTTCTAAAACGAATGTCTGGGATGATCCGTCTGTATGCTGCCATCATCCAGCTCCAATGGCCATATGGAAACCGGCAAGAGGTAGGTAAAACAGCCTGGAATTGATAGGAGTGGTAGCCCAGCATCCACAGCAACTGCAGCCTTTGTGTTAGTCAGCCCTCTATTACTGAGATAATCAGCTTACAGGGAGGAAACATCTCCTTTGCTTTGTGGGAGCCTATGCATGGATTAGGACATTTGGGAGAGCTTTCAGTCTCACTTTCACTAGGTCCAGTTGTCAGGGTGAGGCAGAGCATCATGGCAGAAGCATGGGTGGAGCAAAGCTGCTTATGGCAGTTGGCTCGTGAAAGATGGAAAAAGCTTTTGTGGGTGTGGGTTGTCTCAGTATCCCCTTCAAGGGTATGTCCACCGTGACCTAACTTTGCAACTTGGACACCACTTCTTAAAGATCCCACACTTTGGGGTTGGAGAGATGGCTCAGCCACTAAGAGCATTGCCTGCTCTTCCAAAGGTCCTAAGTTCAGTTCCCAGCAACCACATGGTGGCTCACAGCCGTCTGTAATGAGGTCTGGTGCCCTCTTCTGGCCTACGGGCATATACACAGACAGAATATTGTATATGTAATAAATAAATATTTAAAAATTTTTTTTCAAAAAAAAGAGATCCCACACTTTCCAGTAGAACCCACAGGCTGATGACCAAGGCTGTCAGCAGGTCTTTGAGGGCTCTTGCAAGCTGTTCTTCAGAGAGGCTGTGCTGTGGAATGATGGGTAAAGAATATGGTATTTTAGAGAATTGAATATTGATTCTTAGGCAGCTTTTTTGAATCAACAAGAAAGTTCAGTTACTGCCTCAGCTGAGGCCATAAAGAACTAATCTTAGAACAGAGTCCACAAGTCATAGCATTTATAAAGAAAGTCTCAGCCACCAGGAAGCTGTGGCAGGATTGCAAGTTACAGATCAGTTGGGCTGCAAAGTGAGACCCTGTCACTGCACTACCAAAATCTGACAAAAAGTCAGGTGTGGGGGACATAGTGACACTCCTTTATTGCCAGCATTTAGGAGGCAGGGACAGTGAGTTCAGTGGCAGCTTGGTCTACATAGATGTTCCAGGCTACCTAATGCTTAGTGAGACCCTGTCTCCAAACAAAGACACCAAAAAACAGCCCCAAAGCCAAAATCAACAACAACAAAGTCAGACAAGATGGTTTACCTTTACATTCCCATTATGGCAGAGTGGGCCAGGGAGGATTGCCATGAGTTTGAGGCCATTCTGGGCTACAAAGTTAATAGTGCATCTGAAACAAACAAACAAACTGCAAGATCCCTGAACATGAAACTGATGCGTACTTATCAAAGAAGAAATTTGTGGAAGCCTGCACATGGATCAGAGTATTTCACTGAGTCAGGTGATGGTGGCCTATGCCTTTAATTCTAGCGCTCAGGAGGCAGATGCAGATGGATCTCTGTGAATTTGAGGTCAACCATGTCTATAGAGTGAGTTCCAGAACAGCCAGGGCTGTTAGGCAGAGAAACCCTGTCTCAAAAAAAAATTTTTTTTTAAAGAAATTATTTCCTTAGCTTTTGTTCTTTCTGTTCTGTCATGCATGCATGGGTTCATGTCTAATGGCTGAGTGATAACACGGAGTTTATTCTGTGAATAAAATGAGATGAAGTCATGATACAGTTGCTTTCCTTCCAGGCTCATCCTCATGGCTTAAATCATGGCTGGCGCTGGTTGGCACAGATCTTAAACATGGAGCCTCTATCAGATGTGACAGCCACTCTCCTGTTTGACTTCTTGGAGGTAATTCCATTATCAAATGAGAGATAGCCAGTGGTTGAGGTGGTTTCCGAACATGGGGTAAAGTGAGTGTGGAAGCAGCCTAGAAGTGGAGCCAAATAGTGAAATGAAATTCATTTCAGCCCAGTACTGGGCCAGGACTTCTTGAAATGTGACATCAGCTCATATATTTTTGCCATATTTAAGCAGAGCACATGTTTAGAAAAATCTTTTCAGATAACAACATAGCTCTGTGAGTCCAACATACTTAAGACAGGTTTACATTGAAACTCCTTACAAAGTACATATGGCTTCATCCCTGAAATGGGTTCTTGTTGGCTTAGAAACAGTGCTCAAGATAAAGGTCTAGGGAGAATGACTGAGGTAAACATAACATCTGTGGGAATCAGGATTGGCCTGGCCCGAAGACAAAATAAAAGTCGTGTAGGCTGTTGTGAAGTACAAATTATACCTCCAACAAGGATGGTTTTATGAGCTGAGAAGCAGTGCTCAAGGTTTAGGGGGAAAGGGCCTGGGATAAGTAAAACAAATTTTTAAGATACAGGCTGAGCCTGGCTCATCAGACAGCAAAGGATCACCAGGTTGTAGACTACATCCATTCCCAGCATTCCAGGAGGAGGGCAGGTTAAAGTCTCTTTCCAGCTGGGCAGTGGTGGTGCAGAGGCAGGCAGATCTCTAGCCTCGTCTATAGGAACTAGTTTCAGGACAGTTATGACTATTACACAGAGAAACCCTGTCTTGAAAAATAAAAAACAAACAAACAACAAGCAAAATCCTCTTTCCTTTTAAAGATGCCTGTGAGTTTAACTGTCCTGGCCTCTCTTTTACTGATCCGTGTACACAAGTACTTTCTGCCCTCTGCAATAATATATGTCCTAGCCTAAGTAAAAAGTAGACTTCATCTTAGGGATGTTGAATTGAGTAGTGGAACTATGGTAGGCTGTGCAAGTGAGTCTCTTGAGACACTGGAAACAGGAGCTGGATCTCCCTGGGTCTAGTCTTCCATAGACGTTCTTTCTCCTTGCTTCCCTGTGCTCTGTAAGGATGCTAGCTATCCTGTGCTGTCACCCAGTCTCAGTTTGGTTACCCATTGTGGAGGGATCATTATCCCACTGTTTTCATTCCTACTTTCTGGGGAGAAAATGTAACCTCTCTAAAAGCTCATACATTCCTGCCCTTAGAAACCACCACTATAGAGCTGGAGAGATGACTCAGAGGTTAAGAACACTGGCTCTTCTTCCAGAGGTCCTGAGTTCAATTCCCAGCAACCACATGGTGACTCACAGCCATCTGTAATGACATCTGGTGCCTTCTTCTGGCCTGTAGGCATACATGCAGACAGAACACTATACATAATAAAAAATAAATAAATTTTAGGGGGAAAAAAAAAGCTGGGTGGTAGTGCCACCTGCCTTTAATCCCAGCACTCAGGAAGCAGAGGCAGGCAGATCTTTGTGAGTTTGAGGCC
>LOEQ01000404.1:66275-81729 GCA_001685075.1 Bramus lutescens | reverse complement strand
CGCGCCACCCTGCGCCTGCACCATCTATTCCCGCACCTCTTGGAGGAGGACGACCTAGCGTCTGCAGTGAAGGGCTCTCTGACCTTAATTAATTTCATCTTGTGCGGCGGTCCCGGGCCCTCCAGCAGCAGGAAGGTCTCCTTTTTCTTTGCTGGTAATAAATGTCTTTTCTCTCCAGTGCTGACCTGCTCCTGTACAGTTGTTAGATGCGGCGCCGCTTGGTAGGAGATCCAAATCCAATAAATAACTTAATAGCTCACAGCTTTTTTTTATTGTGAGACTGTATTTTGTTTTGTTTTTAAGTTAATATATTTTTTTTGTCAGATTTTACCACCATGCCAGTGTGGAGTGATAGTCTTTTGTCTGAAGCTGTCCTTGAAAATTTGATGAAATGCTTCTCAATGAAAAATTTTATTTTAAAAATCTCTTAGGTACTGGAATTACATACGTATGTAAAACAAGTGGACCTCGGTGTAAGTCAGGTTCTATATGTTTTAAATAAATAGTCTTTACAGCTGGGGTGACAGAATTTTTAGCTGCTACAGTTTACAGAGTCCTTTTGACCCCTCCCTCTCCCCAAAAAATCTCTCCAAGCTCTTACTATGTAGCCCAGGCTGGCTTGGAATTTCCTGACAAGCCCAGGCTGGTCTCAAAGTCAGGTTTTTCCTGCCTCAACTTCCCAAATAATCAGATTTTTATATATAGACCCCAAATATTTTAATTCGTTTGTTCTTTCCTTTGGTATTTTCGAAAAGCTAATTATCATGGCTGTCAAGAAATACGAAGCATTTTGGTAATATGTTAAGAAATTGCGTTGTCATAGCAATTGGACTTAGTGAAACAGAATGTATCAAAGATGGCAGGATGGGGGTGTCTTGCAGCCAGGAAACAAGGGTTTAAGAATAGCAGCAGCAGCAGTGAATTGCATGAGCTATTGAGCCAAGGATCCCACTCATACAAAATGGCTTAGATTTTAAAGGTCAAATTGAAGTCAAAGTTGACCAAAAAAAAAAAAAAATGTGCTCCACTAAGGTTCCCAGGAAATTAACAATAAGCCTTTTTAAGTAACTGGGCCATTAATTTCTCTAAGGGACCCTCAAAGTGTGTTGACTGTTATCCAGGGACCTAGATAAAAAGGATGGAATGCAAGGCTTGCCCTATACCAGACAAATGTGGAACGGTTCTTAGGGTTAACCCAGGACTTAGGGACTTTAAGATATGCATTCCCACTCCCTACTTTTTGAGGCAAGATCTTGATATGTAGCTCTTTCTGGAACTGTGTAATTGGTTGTAGCTGGTCTTGAACTTACTATACTTATGCCAACAAGCTTAGCTGCCACCAGCCTTGGCTTTTATAGTCCTCTTAAAGAGGAGGCCTTTGCTCTGTTGTCTCAAACTCCTGGGCTCAGGCTTAAAGCTTCACCCTCAGCTTCCTAAGTAGCAGGGCCTGTGGCAGTCAGCAGCCAGCTATTTTCTGATAGTGCATTTGGCCTTGGCTGTATGTTTTGTAATCGGAAAAATCTGATGTCAAGTAATCTACTGAACAGGTTTAAGTGGGGAGAGCATTATTAAGTGTAGGTTTTAGTTCCCTGGATTAGAATTTTGTATTTTCCTTGTCTCCTTTCACCTAAAAGGGTGGAGCCTCTGCGGATATTGAGTAATGGCTCTTAGGATAGCTCCCCCCATCCTCTCTGGAACATGCAAAGGACAGAAGGTCTGAGGGCAGCCTCCACTCTATGCATCTAGGTCTGCTGCAGCTCATCAGCTGTGGCCTCACAGAGGAATGCCATGTCTGATGGCAAAGGCTGACTCCAGGAATGCGGAGGTCCGCATGGCTGATCTCAGAGCCAACTGAGTAGAACAGCAGTGCAGTGAGCCAGCACCTTGCCCATCTCTCTTGCCCATGCTGCTTATTCTTGTTTTGAGGAGGAAATAATAGTGTTTTGTAAAGGACCTGCACCAACAAATGACTTAATGCTTTTATTTAATTACTTTTACTATGCAAATTCCTAAAATCTGCAAGATTCCTGTTTCATCAGAATGTGGATGGAAATAGGCCATATTTATTTTTAAAAGAACACTCAGTATTAAAAATCAGGTGCTTAAAATTTGGGTGCTTGGCAGTGGTGGCACACACCTTTATTCCCAGCACTCGGGAGGCAGAGACAGGTAAATCTCTGAGTTCGAAGCCAGCTTGGACTAAATAGTGAGTTCCAGGACAGCCAGAGCTTCACAAGGAAACCTTGTCTTGAAAAACCAAAATATAAAATTTAAAAAGTCAATTCTTGGGCAGACTGAGGCCTGAAAGAGTGTGTGACTCGGCCAAGGCAGCACATTTAGGTCATGGTAATTGTCCAGACATTGGAGCCTTGATTCTCTTTGCTATGTTTCAGATTCCTGGTGGGATTTAGATACTGGGGAAATGTTTGCTATTAAATGTTGACCTGTTTTCACAGACCCGTTCCCTTTACTTTGAAGTGACTCTGTCCCACTTGCCCTTAGAAGTGTTATCTTGCTCTTCCCCTCCCTCTTTAGACTCCACATTCCTCCATCATGTTGTCATCGTTTCGTAAACGCAGAGTTCAGGTATTTGACTAGCATGCAGATAATGTGTTGCCTTTCGGGTTTTTTGCCTGGCTTGCAGTGAAGACATACTTGATGTCTAAGGTTGAATGATCCAAAAAGGAGAAGTCCTTGCCCGCATAACCTTTCTGTTAGGTAGAAAGGTTAGTGGCAGTCTGGTTGGGATTTCTGGTTTCATGATTGGAAGTGTCAGTATGTTTACTCTAAAATTTCCAAAGCCTGCTGTTCTCTACCTTTCTGATATCTTTTAAGGCATGAAGATATTCGTTTCTTATTGCCATCCTTGTGTTTGCATGTGATGTTTGCTGATTTTAAATGATGGCTGCTTGGTTCCTAAGAACCAAGGGAATAATTTACATGTTTAAAAAATTACCTGAAAACATAAATACTGTTTTTAGTTTGACAAGTGCTGTAACCTGAGTTTGTCTCCTTTTCCATTGACTTAGCTGTCAATCCTTGTGATCAAATGGAGATAACAGTTTCTTTCCTTAAAACCAACACTCTGGCCAGGTGTGGTGGTGCACACCTTTAATCCCAGCACTTGGGAGGCAGAGGCAGGCATCTGAGTTAGAGGACAGCCAGGGCTTCAGAAAAACCCTGTCTTTTAAAACCAGAAGACACAAAACAGCACTCTGTTATGTTTTATGTGTAGTGTTTCAGTGTTTGCTAAAATTGAGCCCTTTTCAAAAAAGAACTGCTTAAAATGATCTTGATATCCTAAAACGAGTATTAAAAATTACACTTTTCTAGTGATTATAGCTGCTAAATCTAAGGCAGGCCCTTTTATAAATGAAACTGTTAATTATCTAAGGCTTATAGCCTTTTCCTGTCTTGAATCTTAATATATTGCACTTAAACCCTTTTCATCTGAATTTTGCAGGTTGAAAGGTAAGTAGCAGCAAGATAGTATGTGGGGAGCATCAGAAGTAAGTTGCCCAGCACTGCTCTGCATTTCTGGGTTTTGATGCAATGCAGTATGAATCTCTTGCTTTCTTGAAGCTAAGACCTGCTCACCTCTGCAGAATTGTGCTAACAAGCTGAATTAATCAATTTGAAGGCTGACATGCAGAGCCATAATCTTGATGGGAATGTGGTTGAAACAAACAGATTGCCAGAAATCTTGTTTATGTACCTATTTACTGCTCTGCTTACCATCCTGTCCGCTACTAAAACCTGTAGCCAAGCTGGTTGTGAGTTGGTTTGTTTGATCTGAGAATCATCTAGTACACAGTTTTTTGTGGGTGCTAACCAATTCTTTGGTAGTTTGTTCTCAGGCAAGCCATTTCACATCTGTGGATGTATTCCTCTTGCTTTGCAAATCTGAGATTCACTATGTCCTGGCCTCATAAGCCACAGAGAGAAGGTATTGTCAGTTCTGCACATTTGAGCTCTCACGAAGCAACAAAACCCAAACTGATAAATTGTTCTGTGACCTTTGCCTTGGGTGATGTTTACGAATTTTTCCATAGAGCCAACTGATCGTTTTTTTCTGTGAGTCCCTAAAATGCCTTTCTCGCATTTTGGTGTCCTGTCTGAAAAAACCTTCATTTTATAGTGTTCCAAGTCTGCTGGCCTTCAGGACATTCGGTGTGCTGCAGTGGATTTAAACGCAAGCAAAAGCCAAGATTCCTTTCATATTACTTTACTTTTTCTTTTCTTTTGAAGTACCATAGAAAGACAAGTAATTGAATTGTTCGACCCTATGAAATGTGGTTACGATTGTCCTAAACCACTCTTTTACAGGTGCCAGGTTTGCGGAATCTAAAACATTTGACCTTTGGTTTGAAAATGTTTTCATCCATAGTCTTGTTACTTAACCCACTGTCTCTCCATGCTCCCAGTATAGATATATAGTGGCATTTAACTGCTTATAAATTAAGTGAAGGCATTTTAAAATTCCCCAAATACCAAGAAGAGTCTCAAACAGCTGTTTCGTGGCATTTGGCTGTCCTGACAAACAAAATATTCGTGGAAGTTTCTTTAGGAATCCAGTTCAGTATAAAATGTGTACAAGTTTATATTATGCATGAGGAAACATTCTGACTTCCTGTATCTTTGGAAATTCATTTAGAAAATTTTAGTTAGAAATTTCTAGTTAGACCTCATGCCTTTAGATCTGGAGCTGGATATAAAGCTCAGCAGTTAAGAGCATTATTGGCTGTGCTTCAGAACACCCAGACAGCTCACATTTGTCTGTAACTCCAGTTCCAGGGTTTCTGACAGCCTCACACAGACAAGCATGCAGGCACACCCTAATGAACATAGAATAAAAATAAAATTTGTAAAAGGAAAGAATCAGCTACATCTGACAGTATTGCAAGAATGCTGACAAGTGCTTTTGTTTATTACAGTAGAAGGCATGGCTGTAATTATTGTTTGATCCCCTGAGTCAGCTTGCTGAAGGATGCTGCTATTGTTTTGACTGCTGCCTTTATGAAGAGCCCACATCTCCGCCTTCTCTAACATTTGTAAAAATAAGAACTTTTACACAGAGAAACCGTCTCGAAAAACAAAACAAACTTTTCTTAAAAGTTGCCTTAAATGTCACAGTTTTTGTTGTTGTTTTTGAGACAGAATTTCACTGTGTAGCACTGGCTGTTCTGGAACTCACTCTGTAGACCAGGCTGACCTTGAACTAAGAGATCTGCCTGCCTCTGCCTCTGAATTAAATTTTGGAATTTAATTCTGGAGTTAAAGGTGTCATCATCCCCAGCTAAATATAACACTATCCTTAAACCCACAGAGAATACATTTAACCCTGATTTCCCCTCGCTTATTCTTTGTGTACGAGAACCTGATTAACAAAAATCTGAGTTGATTGGCAGCATGGAGATAAGCTGCCGGTTGTTGACTCTGAGGCAGTCCCCCGTTGTAGTTTTAGGCGGTTAGTATGGCAGACAGATAGGCTGGTAGGTTTGGAGATTGTTTTTTAATGGCATATTTCCCAGATTCTTCCTGCCCAGTGATTTAAAGGTGTTAATCTCATTAGGTTAAGTGCAGCCTGGAACATTCTCTGGAGTATGCCATATCAGGCTACTGCATATTGCCAGGGCAGGGGTGGGGTTCTTTCAGAATGCACCTTCAGTCATGGATGGAATATAGTACACACAGGCAGGGTCCCAGAAACTCCAGTAACTTTGATGTAATATTGGGTGAGAAGTTATATATCTTTGAGTAACAGTTTTTGGTTGTATTTATGAAAATTTATTTTCTTCATATTGTCTGAAAATGTTCCTTTTAGGAGTGAAAAGAAAATGGAGTTCTTGCAGCTAAATAACATCTAATAGGTTAAGAGAATAATAATCTCCTGTAATCATACAAATCTGCAGTGGGAGCGAGGTGGTGTCCAACTCTGCAGAGAGAGCCGGTTGTGCTTGGCAGAGGTCCCACCTTCTGACGTCAGCTGATGTACTGCAGGAAAGAAAAGTCTATTATTGCCTGACCAAAGTACTTGGTATAGAATTGACTCTTTCTACTTCACTGGGTCCACAAAGAGAGCCTTTTAGGTTGGATAACTTACAGTGGGTCCTCTCTGGATGGTCTCACTGCTTTGGTAGGGACAGTTTGCTAATAGCAGGCTGAACCCATGCAGAGAGACTGGAGTGAAATCTTGAGTATTGTAATGTAAATTGTCCATCAGACAGGGTTGCTTCCTGATGTGTCCCCACTCCACCTCTATACTAGAGCTTGAACATAGGGCCTTGCACATGACAGGCAAGTATTCTACCAGTAAGAGCTGCCTCTTGTAGAAGACCCACCACCATAATTTTTGAGACAGGATCTCAACAAGTTGTTTCAGACTAGCCTTGAACTTACTCTGAGATACTTTGGCCTCACCCTCTGTAGTAGCTGGATCTGTAGTTCTGAGCTACAGTGCTCAGCTCCTATTGTGGTTGCTTAGAGATTTTCCTGCAGCTAAAGGAGTTTTAAAACGTGGTGGATCCTGTAATAGGAGACAGAACAGGCACCATACACTTCAGTCCTGAACTCTTTAGTGTGGTTATCATTTCAGGTTATGGCTCTACCTTCCTCCCCTGGGGGGAAAATGGTTATAAGAAAATTTTTAAGCAATTTATAAGCAAATTAAGTACAGCATTTCTGATGGTTTTCCTTCTTTTCGTTGTTGTTTTTGATACAGCTGTCTGTCCTGGAACTCATTCTGTAGACCAAGCTGGCCTTGGACTGCCTGATTCTGCCTCCTGCAGGCAGGGATTAAAGTGTGTACTGTTCCTACCTGGTTTTTTCTTTTTCTTTTTTTCATTTACAGTTTCCTGTGGATGAGAACAAGGACAATGCATAAATAAATTGTCCTTTTGTTTTTGTTTTGTTTATTTGATGGGGGTTCTCACTGGGTAGCCCAGGGTGGCCTCCAACTGGAAACATCCTGTCTTAGTCTCCCTGGTGTTAGATCACAGGCATGTGCCAACAGTTCAGCTAGCTATTAATTTTAAGGATTTTTGAAGTTCGTTCTAAGAATATAGAGAAATAGAGAGCCATTATCCTACCCTCCCCACTGATTGCAAATGAATTTGTGTATTTTCTTGGTCATTTAGTCAATCATATTTATTTCTATATATATTTGTTTTGAGTCCTGGTCTCACTATGTAGTCATGGCTGGCCTAGAACTTGCTGTATATTGACCGTTCTGGCCTTAAGTTTCAAGATCCTTCTGCAGTATTGAGATCAAAGTCATATTCAACCACACCTGGCTTAAAAGTTTTTCTTTTTTTAAAAAAATATTTATTATATATACAATATTCTGCTTGCATGTGTGCCTGCATGCCAGAAGGAGGCACCAGATCTCATTACAGATGGTTGTGAGCTGCCATGTGGTTGTTGGAATTGAACTCAGGACCTTTGAAAGAACAGTCAGTGCTCTTAACTGCTGAGTCATCTATCAAGCCCCCAAGTTTTATTTTTTAAAATTACCTTTCTTGCTGGGGGATGGTGGCACACGCCTTTAATCCCAGCACTAAGGAGGCAGAGGCAGGAGAATCTTTGTGAGTTTGAAGCCAGCCTGGTCTACAAGAGCAAGTTCTAGGACAGGCTCTGAAGCTGCAGAGAAGCCCTGTTTCAAAAAACCAAATAATGCCTTTCTTACCATTTTAAATGTTTTGAAAAGCCCCTTGTTACCATACCAAGAATGTCACTAAACATGTACAGAAGAGCACACTGATTTTACAAAGAACATAAAAAAGGTAAGGATAATGTCCACGGGCATTTGTCCAACTTCTAAAAGGTGGTGTCAAACTTAGGGAGTTATATGGTAGCTTACCACCCACATTTATAGCTTGCTTCCTCAATTTAGTAATTGAAAAGAAAAGTTAGTCCAGCAAAGGGAAACCATTCCCGACTGACATTTCAGGTTCTATCCCCAAATTGTCCACTGAAGATGAGCTTTTCTTTCCCAATGGTCTCTGGGTTTCTGTCTGCTGTGAATTGCTATCATTTCTACCCTCTTTTTGCAGAGAGGAGTCTAATCTTTTCTTTTAGCAGAGCACGATGTTGGTACCCAGCAAGAATGTTCTATGTATGTAAATATTTCCTGTCACGAGCAGCCAGGCTAAAAGAAATCAGGTAGAACTGTGCTGACAGAGCAGCCTGTCCCTAAATGCGTCTCACAGCTTGGCCTGCAGCTTATCTGCCTAAGGTGTTTTTCTACTTTTGATACAGAGCAGTGTATAGACAAATCATCCAGAACAGGATTCCACACACAAAAACACGAGGAACCCTCTCAGCATTGAAAGTTCTTAGCTGCTGCACTTCACAGACCAGAGGAAAGGAGGACACAGGCTGAACAAACGTTCTTAATGCCCTTTACACCAGAGTAAAGCTTTCAGGCATTAGGTGTCTCTGGCTTATCAGGAGGAGGTAGGTAGAAATCTTTTGTGCATCTGCCGGTGTGGCTGCAACAGAGGACAGGGAGCAGGACTTAGAGTTTACTCATTTTGGTGTGTCTTGGGATATGTGTAGGACATACCAGGGAAAGAAGGGATGGAACATTGTAGGCAGAAGAATTATGTACAGGCCAGGCATGTCTAATTCCAGGGAGGAGGATTAAATGTTAAACATCATTTTCAGCCACATAGGAAGTTCAAAGAAAAAAGTGTACAAGGCTTAGCGTTTCATAGAGAATCATATTTTAGAAAGGGACTTATTTATGATTCGGGAGGTGGCTCAGAAGGTAAAGTTCTTGTAATGAAATCCAGGCATAGCAGTGTGCTTCTATGACTCAGATGGGGAAGAAGGAGAGCCAAATCAATCAGTAAGCTCCAAGTTCAGCGAGGAAGACTGTTGCAGAAAGTAAGCTAAGAGGGGACTCTCGGAGTGATGTTAAGAGCTGTGCTATGGCACTTTACCTCCCTCCCTCTTTCCACCACCATCCCACAATAATAATACATACTTAAAAATTATTATTATGCGTATATATTTGTGTGCCTAGGGGTGCTCATGTGCCACCGTGTATGTGAAGGTCAGCAGACAACTTGTGAAAGTGGGTTTTCTCCCAGCATGAATCCTGAAAACCAACTCTGATTATCAGGCTTGACCGCAAGTGCCTTCACCAGCTGAGCCATCTCACATGCTGAATTTCTTAAAAAGATAGAGGACGGTGTCTGACAGACTCGTGTACCTGCAGACACATGTAGCACACACAGAGCTGGAGAAGTGACTCTGGTGGGGTGCTTAGCATTCAAGAAGTTCTGAGTTAGATGCCCAGCACCACTGAAAATAGTAGGAAAAGCTTGGGAAATAAGACAATCAAAACAACTACTTCCATAGACTATAATTTGAAAGACAAAGTGCTTGAGTTAAAATCACCCCAGGTTGCATGGCAGCAGTAGCATGTGTCTTCAATCCCAGCACTTGGGAGGCAGAGGCAGGCCAGTCTCTGAGTTCTAGGCCAGCCTTGTTGGCTGAGGTTTCTGTCATGCCTGGTTTTTAAGTCACAAAGAAATCACACAGAGGTCTACATTAATTATAAACTGATTGGCCTATTAGCTTAGGCTTTTTATTAACTCTTATAACTTCTATTAGCCTATGATTTTTGTTTGTATTAGCCATGTGGTTTGGTACCTTTTTTGGTGAGCCAGTCACATCTTGCTTGCTCTGTATCTGGGTGATGACTACAGACTGAACCTTTCCTCTTCCCAGAATTCTCCTGTTCTTGCCCCTACCATACTTCCTGCCTGGCTACCAGCTAATCAACATTTTATTAAAATACAATTGACAGGATACAGACCATTGTCCCACAGCACCCCCCCTTTAAAAAAAAACAAAACAAAAACCAAGAACTCTGAATCTAATCTCCTTTGTTTAGTTTTTCTCCTGATACGCATAACAACTTGTAACCAACATTTTAAGCAAAGACAAGTATCCATAATACATTTTGGGGGGAATGTGGGCATAGTTTTTTAGGCTACTTCGTGCTGATTGGGAGCACAGATAATCTTATGGGGACCTAAAGAAAATTTTGAATTATGGTCAAGTCTTGACTGGAATATTCTGTGAGGCTTGATAATCTGAAAACGTTGGCTCTTCTGCTCCAATCAGATTTTTTAAAGGGGGGGTCTTTATTTTATCAAATGTGATTTTTCTTAGCCCAGAATGAATCCATAGCCTCTCATTTCCTGTGGAAACAAAAGCAAAACCTCTTCTCCAAAGTAACATACTGTTTGACTTAAATTTTGAAGTCAAGGCATTTTGAAAATATATATGTTGGAATAATCCATGTCCCACAGTACAGCCTGGTCTACAAAGTGAGTTTCAGGACAGCCAGAGCTGTTTCACAGAGAAACCCTGTCTCAAACAAACAACAAAAAACCCCCACCAAAACAACAACAAGATATCCAAAACAAACCATTAACAGCAAAAAAATTTACCTTCCCTCGGAAGGTACTATTTTAATTAGAATGTTGTCTTTGATGCTGATCAGCTGCATCCAGTGCTTGCGAAACTCTAGTGTGGGTTGTGGGCCGTACCCTCGCAGGTTTTCATCCCAGCTCTCAGCCTACTGGACATTCCCTTGTCTACTAGCTGCAGGAGGCAACAAGATAAGGGGCAAAGCTCCCATATATTTCTAGTAGTTTTGGGTTTTTTTAAGGATTTATTTATGTACTTTATGCATATGGGTGTTTTGTCTGGATGTACCTTTGCACACCAGAAGAGGGCATTGGATCCCATGGGACTACAAATAAAGAAGGTTTGAGCCTCCATGTGAGTGCTGGGAACTGAACTCAGGTCCTCTGAAAGAGCAGCTAATGCTCTTAACCACTGAGCCATCTCTCCAACCCCGTAGTTTTTATACCTTCTACATGGTTCATGGAACAGTACCTGGAAGGGACCTTAGTACTCTTTTATCCTGCTTACTAGACTCAGACTCTCCTCTCTGCACTGTACTTTGTTTGGTGTTTGTTTTGAAAGTCTTACTCTAGCCTAGGCGTGGGCCTAGATCTGATAATAGACCAGACTAATGTTGAACTTGTGTCAGTCCTTCTGCAGCTGCCTCCTGAGTACTTGGATTTCCTCTATTCTGGTCACAAACTGTGATTTTATTTATTTTTTATTGCATTTGTGAGTGTTGGGGTGTGTAGAGGTCAGAGGACAACTTTGTGGAATTGATTCTCTTCTCTCTCTCTCTCTCTCTCTCTCTCTCTCTCTCTCTNNTCTCTCTCTCTCTCTCTCTCTCTCTCTCTCTCTGTGTGTGTGTGTGTTTTGTTTTGTTTTTTTGAGCCATGGTTTCCCTGTGTAACAGTCCTACCTGTCTTGGAACTAGCTCTTGTAGACCAGGCCAGCCTCGAACTCATAGGAATTCACCTGACTCTGCCTCCAGAGTGCTGGATTAAAGGCATGTGCCACCACCACCCGGCCTTTATTCACTTCTATATCTACATGAATTCTAGCCATCACACTTAGATTGCCAGTGGATACACTGAACCATCTTATGAGCCCTTGTTTTTCAAATATGTGTACCACATGTTTGTGCCTGATGCCCATGAAGTCAGAGGAAGTTATTGTATCTCCTGGAACTGGAGTGACAGGCAATTGTGAGCTTCCATATGGGTGCTAAACTTTCATCCCCTGGAAGAGCAATACTCTTAACCTCTGAGCCGTCTCTGCAAATCAAGAATTCTTGTTTGCATTTTGAAACATCTTTCTGTATAACTCAGGCTGCCTTTGAAGTCTCCATTCTCTTGCCTCAGCCTACTGAGAGAGATTCTGTTGGTGGTGTTAGGAATCAGTCGATTGATGAGTATATGTGCTAAGACAGTAATTTTAGAGTGGGAAAGGTTACCTGCCATTCCTTAGCCACTCTAAGCATAGTAGGAAAGGTAGCTTGTAACAGGGTCGTGTATTGATGAATTTAGAATTTTATAACTTTTTTACCATCCATTTACATCTATTTTTCTGCGGTCCTTAAACTGACTAGAGGACAGAATGGTTTCTTCTTCTCTCTGATGCTGGGGAGGAAACTGATGGCCTTGTGCATGCCAGCTACTGTGCTGTTCTATATTCCACCCTGACTTCTTGATAAGATCTAAGTAGCATAATCTTTGTTTCTCACATAATAAGTCAAGTTCTCTTCTTGATGTAAAATTTGGCAAAACTGCTTAGAAAACTACATGTTTAACATTAGGGTTTAATGCTACAAGGAAAACCCCACTATCTATTACATCAATTTTTGTAGTTTATGTAAAACTGCTGAACCTACACAGCCTCCCTACTTTCCAAAGCCACTGATAGAAGTAGGGGAGGTTGAGCCAGGCCTGTTGACCCAGGTTTGTGATTCTCAGCTATGGGTCACTGAGGCAGAAAGATTTCAGGTTCAAGACCAGTCTGGGAAACCTAGTAAGACGTGGACCCAGTAAAATGAAAAAAGAACTGGAAATGTAGCTCTTGGAACATGGTGGCCTCACATGTATGATGTGTTTGAGTTCAATCCCTGGTGTGCATACTCGCGTGTGTACCCCCCCCCCGCACTTCTGCACCTGCATAAGCAAATGTTCATACAGCTCCCTCTCCCGATACACGGTGATATGATTTTCACTTGGATGACAAGACCTGTCACTGTCCACCCGAAGACTTGCTTAGCTGACATTTCAGAGTAACAGAATTCAGGTGCTTTGTCTAGGTAGAGTCATCCTTTCGTTGACCAACATCAGAGCTGTGAAGATAAAGAGGAAAGCTGGTTTAAATAAGAGTAAATTGGTGGAGGGAAATGCATCTGACTTGTTTAAGTGCTTGCTTTGCATTCACGAGGCCCTGGGTTTGACTCAGCACAGCATAAAACCTGGCATTTGTGGAACATAATTGTAATTCTAGCACCTAGGAGAGAAGGGTCAGTAGTTCAAGGTTATCTGTAACTATTTAACAAGTGGCCCGTCTATGATACACGAGACCTTGTCAAAAAAAAAAAGTCATTCATACCTCATACCTCTACATGATGAGTGCAAAAAAGCAAAGTGAAAGAATTTTTAAGTGAATTTATCAATAATCCTTCAAATACCAGTGTTTGCTTTGAATCTTGAAGCCCCTGTAGAAGTATTATAAATGTAATTCTTCCATTTATCACTTTCACTTTTCTTTGCCATCAAGACCACATCCTTGGGCTGGAGAGATGGCTTAGTGGTTAAGAGTACTGGCTGTTCTTCCAGAGGTTCAGAGTTGAGTTCCCAGCACCCACGTATGGTTCACAGCCATCCATAATGTTATCTGTTAGCACCTTCTGCTGTGCAGGCACACATGTAGATAGAGCCTCATAAATAAATAAATAGATCTTGAAAACAACAACGACGACAAAAATTGCCATCCTCTGAGGGGCCAGAGTAGGTAGGTAGGTGTTGGGAGTAAATAACTTGGCAATTCTCAACCTGTGGGTTGCAACCCCTTTGGGGGTTGTATGATCCTTTCACAGGGGCCACCCAAGACCATCGGGAAATACAGATATTTGCATTACAATTCATAACAGTAACAAAGTTACAGTTGTGAAGTAGCAATGAAAATAACTTTATGGTTGGGGGGTCTCAGCATTAGGAAGGTTGAGAACCACTGAAATAGCTGTTCATTAAGGCTTCATCCCTAGAAAAGGCAACTTCATAATTCATTTGTTGGGATTTTTTGATTCTTCCATCAGAGAGCCTAATCCATTTCTTGTCTCATGGAGCTTATTTCAGGGCATTCTGTCTTTTCAGAAAATGGATCCAAGTGGGGTCAAAGTGCTGGAAACAGCAGAGGACATCCAGGAACGACGGCAGCAGGTCCTGGATCGGTACCACCGCTTCAAGGAGCTCTCTACCTTGCGGCGACAGAAGCTGGAGGATTCCTATCGGTTCCAGTTTTTTCAAAGAGATGCTGAGGAACTGGAGAAGTGGATTCAGGAGAAGCTTCAAGTTGCATCTGATGAGAACTACAAAGACCCAACCAACTTGCAGGTATGTCTGAGCTCGTAGAGATTCTTGCATCTCAGAAGTCAGGGGACCAAAAAAGATAGAGTAGCTGGAAGAATGTAGGTCAGACACAAAGACCAACTCTGCTCTGAGAAGACCCTAGCATATATGGTGGTGGGGCATAGCTTACAGGCATGATGTTTTCTGCATGTGTGAGAACCAGTACTTCTCAACCTTCCTAATACTGATACCTTTAATACCGTTCCTCATGTTGTGGTGACTCCCAGCCATTAAATTATTTCGTTGCTATTTCATAACTATAACTTTGCTACTACTATGAATTGTAATGTAAACCAGGTGGTGGTAGTACACTCCTTTAATCCTAGCCCTTGAGAGGCAGAGGCAGGTAGATCTCAAGAATTCAAGGCCAGTCTGGTCTACAAAGTGTGTTCCATGACAGCCAGGACTGTTATACAGAGATACTCTGTCTTGAAATTTAAAAAAAAAAAAACCCACACACAGATACTCACAATGATTTGTAATGTAAATATCTGTGTTTTCTGATGTTAGGCGACCCTTCTGAAAGGGTTATTTGAACCCCACAGGTTGAGAACCACTGCTTTAAGCTGATAGCTCTTAAACTATCTCAAAGCCGCTGGAATTTTTTAAACCCAGCCAGATATTGCCACACATTTATTTTATTTTATTAAAGATTTATTTATTTAGTATGTATACAATGTTCTGCCTGCATGTACGTCTGCAGGCCAGAAGAGGGCACCAGATCTCATTATAGATGTTTGCCACCCACCATGTGGTTCTGGGAATTCAGCTCAGAACCTTTGGGAGAGCAGTGCTCTTAACTGCTGAACCATCTCTCCAGCCCTGCCACTGGAATTCTTGACATTTCCAAGAAAAGTCTTGGTGGTTATTTTGGATTGTGTTTTGTTTTTGAGACAAGGTCTTTACTCTGCAGCCCTAGGACTAGGCTAGCCTCAAACTCACAGAGATCTACCTGACTGTGTGGATCTTGCTCTGCAGCCCTAGCTGACTTAACATGTAGACTGGGCTAGCTTCAAACTCACAGAGATCTGCCTTCCTGCCTCCAGTGTGCTTAAGTTAATGCACCACCGCGCCCGGCTGGAGTGTTCTGAGAAGGCATGCTAACAGTATTGTTGCTACTAAAAATAAGTAGTTATGGGCTAGAGAAATGGCTAAGTAGTTAAGAACATGCACTGCTATTGTGGTGGTTATGGGTTTGGTTCCCAGCATCCACATCAGGTGTCTCACAGCCTTCTGTAACTCCAGTTTCAGGGGATGTCATGCCTCTTTTGGCCTCTGAGTACCAACATATATATGGCATACATCCACACAGACACAGATATATGAATAAATTTTTTGAATTTTGTTTGGGTTTTTTTTGTTGTTTGTTTATTTTTTTTTTTTGTTTTTTTCAAGACAGGGTTTCTCTGTAGCTTTGGAGCCTGTCC
>LOEQ01000404.1:42611-61050 GCA_001685075.1 Bramus lutescens | reverse complement strand
CTTTTTGAGATAGGTCTCTTTGTTTTAGTCCTGGCTATTCTGGAGCTCTGTGTGTAGGCCAGGCTTACCTCCAACTCACAGCGATCCTCCTGCCTCCTCCTGAATGCACTACCACATCTAACTGAGATCCCTAATTTCTAATAAGCAGATTTTGTAAGTATCTAAAAAGTTTTGTCTAATGTACATAAAGCCTCATTCTGATTGCTTCTAAATGAGAGCATGGTTTTACCTTGTGGCCCTGGGTAGGAAGGACAGAGTTCATTTGATTTCTTTACTCCATCCACTTTTGGGCCAGGTTGGATGAACTTTTATTGGGCTTCTAAAACTTGTTTCTGGGGTTTCTCAGACTTTGGACCAGAGTGTGGTAGTAAATGCCTACTAATTCTGGCAGTATTGATGACTCTTACTTCTTTCCCACTGAAGTTTTTCTGGGTCTGGGCGGGCCCTGAAGGACTCTCCACTGGTAGCTCTGGAGCTCATTAGAGGGGACAGAGATATGTGGTGACATCTGTTTCCCAGCACTAGGATGCTGAGGCTGGAAGATTGCGGGTTCAAGACTAGCCACCCTGTCTCAGAACCCAAAAGGAAAACAAGGTGGGTGGAATGGGCAAAACCACCTATCCTATTGTCTGCGTGAGAGCTGTTTTCATACCCCCATCTTCTACTACACTAGGGTTCAGTATGTTCTGAAGATATCTAGTAAATGGAAGCAAAGCTTTCTGCTTTGGGGGTCTGGAGGGTTTCTGTTGGAGGGGTTCAGATTTTATATTTCCTGGTATTTAGAGGCCAATACAATTTTTTCTTTTTTTTTTTTTCNTTTCTTTTTTTTTTTTAAAGTCAGTGTTTGAGAGGACAGCCAGGACTGCTCAATAATATCTGTCCTTCTAGAAAGCCAGTGTCATCTTCAAGTCACAAGCCATTTTTCAAAGTTATGCTGGGTAAGAGCAATCAAGCCAAGCCCCCGCATACTTGATCTGACCTCTTCACATGTTTTGTTTTGCTTTGTTTTTTCTCGAGACAGGGTTTCTCTGTAGATTTGGAGCCTGTCCTGAAACTAGCTCTTGTAGACCAGGCTGGCCTCAANTTTCTTTTTTTTTTTTAAAGTCAGTGTTTGAGAGGACAGCCAGGACTGCTCAATAATATCTGTCCTTCTAGAAAGCCAGTGTCATCTTCAAGTCACAAGCCATTTTTCAAAGTTATGCTGGGTAAGAGCAATCAAGCCAAGCCCCCGCATACTTGATCTGACCTCTTCACATGTTTTGTTTTGCTTTGTTTTTTCTCGAGACAGGGTTTCTCTGTAGATTTGGAGCCTGTCCTGAAACTAGCTCTTGTAGACCAGGCTGGCCTCAAACTCATGGAGATCCTCCTGCCTCTGCCTCCTGAGTGCTAGGAGTAAAGGCTTGCGCCACCACTGCCTGGTGTTCACATGTTCTTTTTAGCTAAGAGAAAACAAAGCATTGGAATGTGATTAGTGGGGAAGAGTCATGCTACCAAGATGTCGCCTGTCTACTTTGAGGAATACGTTAAATTTTGGCCACTAAGAACCATGTATCAGGGAAACAGTACCTAACTGGTTCACAAACACCTGAAAGGCTGGGTTTTTAAGCACTTGAGGTAGATGCTGAGGTTGCACTAAATTGGACTCAATGTGTCTTTTTTTATTTTATTTTCTAGAATTATTTTGTGTATTTTGCTGCATGTATGTGTGTGTGCCACATGTATTCCTGATTCCCATGAAGGTTAAAGGAAGGTGTTGGATCCTATGGAGTTAGAGATAGTTATGAACCCTGCAATGTTGATGCTGATCCTTTGCAAGACTGACAGGGCTATTAACCACTCAGCAATCTTTACTTCATCCACAATGTGTTTATCATCTGGTGCAGGACAGATATTTTGGCTCACACGTTTAATGTTTAATCTCAACACTTGGGAGGCAGAGACAGGTGAATCACTGAATTCATGGCCATCCTGGTCTACATAGCAAATTCCAGGCCAGTCAGGGATGCATAATGAGACTGTCTCAAAAGAGAAGACAAGAACAATAAAAAAAAAAAAACCTTTCACCCTCCAAGGGACAGAAAACAGTTTATCCAAAGAAATGGATACTCTCTTGAGCTATAACTCCCTTCTTTTCACACAGACCCAGGCTTCTTTACAGTTGTGAAGACTTGCTTGTGTTCTTGATCCAGGCCCAGGATAACTTGCAGGGGTCAGAGGTGGCAGGTAAATTGGTCCGTTCTCTTCCTTGTGTAGGAACAGCACCCAGAAGAGGAGCTGATCAAGACCAAGCAGGATGAGGTGAATGCAGCTTGGCAGCGTCTGAAAGGCCTGGCTCTTCAACGGCAGGGCAAGCTGTTTGGTGCTGCTGAGGTTCAGCGCTTTAACAGGTACTGGGGCTGTGAGAGCTGAGCAGAGCTCTTTCTCTGTGGTGTTCCCAGTGCACTTGGACAGCTGCATAGCTGGGTTGACTGGTTCCTCTTCTGTAGGGATGTGGATGAGACCATTGGTTGGATTAAGGAAAAGGAGCAGTTAATGGCCTCTGATGACTTTGGCAGAGACCTAGCAAGTGTTCAAGCTCTGCTTCGGAAGCATGAGGGTCTGGAGAGAGATCTTGCTGCTCTAGAGGACAAAGTGAGTTTGTCTGTTTGCTTGTTTGCTTGTTTTTCTGAGACAGGGTTTCTCTGTGAAGTCTTGGCTGTCCTGGAACTCACTATTTAGACCAGGCTGGCCTCAAACTCACAGAGAACCCCCGGCCTCTGTCTCCCAGTGCTGGGATTTAAAGTGTATGCCCCCACTGCCCAGCCACAAGGTGAGTTTGAAAGTCAGTTAGCAAGGGCAGGAGAGTAGTGCTGATAAGAGTCTATTTCTAGGTGAAGGCCCTGTGTGCTGAAGCTGACCGTCTGCAACAGTCACACCCTCTGAGTGCCAACCAGATCCAGATAAAGCGTGAGGAGCTGATTACCAACTGGGAACAGATCCGCACTCTGGCAGCAGAGAGACATGCACGACTCGATGACTCATACAGGTAGCAAATGATCCTTTGGTATTTAGCAGTCAGGAGAGGCAGAGGGTCAATTTTAGATACCAAAAAAGGTTTCTGTAGCCTGCCAGAAATCACCAGTAAGAAAATGCAGGGTACTTTCCCTCACCTACAGTAAAATTCTTTTGGAGACTGGTAACTTTGTAGAGTGTAGTCTGTGTATAGTATTTATAATTTTATAAAATCTTCTGTCAACTCTTACTTCACTTTGACTGACAGAATGGAAATAACCCATAGTTATCAACATCATTTAGAATAACCTATTAAAACTCAGTAATTGAGCCTGGCGGTGGTGGTGCACACCTTCAATCCCAGCACTCAGGGGGCAAAGGCAGGTGGATCTCTGTGAGATCAAGGACATCCTGATCTATAAGAGCTAGTTCCAGGACAGGCTCCAAAACTACAGAGAAACCCTGTCTCAAGAAACAAAAAACAGTAAATGAAGAACTGGAAAGGTAAAGAACACTTCTTACTCACCATCGTTGGCCCTGGGAATAACAAAGAAGTTAACAATGGTGAGTTAGTGGCAGTGATGAGCCAGCAAAAAATGTGAGACAAGGTGGGAGCATTACCGTGGACGAAAGAACCTGTTTTTCTGCTGTCTTCACTTTAGGTTCAGTGAAGTTTCCTTTCCCAGGACTAGGGTTTGTATGGTTGACTTTTGAGAGCAGAATTCAGAGCTTCAAATAGAAAGCCATCTTCTGTCTTGGGACCACGACTGGAAGTGACATACTTTTGTTTTTTCCAAGGCTTCAGCGCTTTCTTGCTGACTTCCGTGACCTCACAAGCTGGGTGACTGAAATGAAAGCCCTCATCAATGCAGATGAACTGGCTAATGATGTGGCTGGTGCTGAAGCTCTGCTGGATAGGCATCAAGAGCACAAGGTAGTGTTTCCAGGGTCTTCCAGAACTCACAGAGATTCTCCTGCCTCTGCCTCTCAAGTGCTGGGTTCAAAGACGTGCACCTCTACCATCTTATTTCAAGAATATTTTAAAGAACTTGCTAGGTGAGGTGGTGCATAATTTTAGTCCCAGCACTGGGGAAGTAGAGGCAGATGGACCTTTGGGTTCCAGGCCAGTTGGGGATACACAGTGAGAACCTGCCTCAAAAAAACATGCACAAACTGGGCTGTGGTGGTGCACACCTTGAATCCTAGCAGTCAGGAGACAGAGACAGGCTGATCTCTGAGTTCAAGCCAGAATGAGTTTTAGTACAGGCTCCAAAGCTACATAGAAATCCTGTCTGAAAAAACAACAAACAAAACAAAAACCACAAAACTTACTCATAGAACGACATTGCAAAATAGATTAACCAAGTAAAATGACTTAACCTAATTCATAGCTGAATGGATGGTCTTTATAAATGTAGACATTCAATGCAGTGTATGTCAAAACCTCAACAGAACTGTCATTTGCAAAGAGTAAGCTAAGTCCATAAAAAAAGCCAAGGCAATTTTGAGAAACATGGTAGAGAAGGAAGGGATTCACTTTACCGGGTACTATAAAACTGCAGTAAGCAAGTCCATTGGGCATAAGAAAGAAAAATGGACAGTAAATAGGGCTTGGATCTATGCAAACATATGGCAGCTTGATTTATGACACATGGCCTACAGAGCTGGTGGCATGTGCTTCTCAGTTGGCAGATAATTATTTTCAAGTTTGGTTACTGAAGCTGACACTGGTTAGGAAGCACTTTAAACCTGCCGCTCTGTTTCTTTTCTTAGCAGTGTCACTAATGAGTGTTGGAAATTCAACAACTTGGTGTCACTGCCATCATCCCCGTGCCTCCCCACCACTGCCACCACCCAAAAGATGCTGGAAATACGCTGTCTCTTTTATTCTACAGGGTGAGATCGATGCTCATGAAGATAGCTTTAAGTCTGCAGATGAGTCTGGGCAGGCTCTGCTCGCAGCTGGTCACTATGCCTCAGATGAAGTGAGGGAGAAGGTAAAGTAATAAAAAGGGCCTTTTGACCAGAGAATGCTTCTCTGTCCCTATGGCCAGTTTGGGGTCCACCATCAATTGAGAACACATATTAGTCCAAGATACTGCCACGAAGTGGCAGCTTTTTCCTATAAAGATTTGAAAAAGATGTATGTGGCTGGTTGTGGTAGTACTCACCTTTAAATCCCAGCACTGGGGAGGAAGAGGCAGGCAGGCAGATTTCTGTGAGTTTGAGGTCAGCACGGTCTGCACAGCAAGTCTCAGACCTTGTAGGTCTTGTATAGACCCTGCCTTGGAGGGGGAAAATATGTAAGTGGACCAAGAGACTTTTTTTTCTTTGAAATTTCAGGTATGTGTGACACATGACTTACTTGAAAAAGAGTTTGTAGAGAGCCAGTCCTGTTTTAGTATTTGGAACGAATAGGAAACAAATTGTAAAGGGTCTCAGTCATTTCATGAACTTACTTATTCGGTTGGGATGCCCATTCAGTTGACAGCTCCCATTTGATGGTCCATCCTCTATTTACATCACTTTCAGAGTTTTTCATCTATCTACCCGCCACCTTGGCTATTTTACCCAGAATGTTTATGATGACAGTAAATTCTAAGATAGTCATCATGGGATTCTTGTGGATAGCACACTCATACCAGTTCTGTGGTATAAGTATATGTCTTATGATACACTTATATACGTTAAGTGCTATTGCACGAAGAAATATCTAAAGCCTAGCATGAGCTGTCTCCAAGAAGGTGGAAGGTAACTTTGCTTCCTGTTTCCCAAGCTGAGCATCCTCTCAGAGGAGAGAACCACCTTGCTGGAGCTGTGGGAGCTTCGAAGGCAACAGTATGAGCAGTGCATGGACTTGCAGCTCTTCTACCGTGACACTGAGCAGGTGGACAACTGGATGAGCAAGCAGGAGGTAATGTTTGTCAGGAGCCCCTATCAGGGAAGGACAAGAGTCATGCCCTACCTCTCCAGCGAGTGCTGATTTTGTTTCAGGACATCAGAGCCATTTCAGTTTTGGATAGCACTAAACTAAGCAGGCTTATTTTGGCCCTGTCTGCCTCTGGTATTGCTGAGACAGGAACGCTCTTAAAAAGGTTTGTGCAGTACAAAAAGGTTTTCTAAAAATTAGAATTTAGCTTATGTGTAATCTGAACATAAGAGAAGCTACAAGAGCTGTGTGAGAGCTGAGGTTCATGCCTGTTTGTATTCATACTCAGAAAGCTAAGCCAGGGAGGGTCACAAGTTTGAGGCCAGCTGAACTGCTTAGTTAAAGAGCATCTAGAATGCATAGTGAGACTTTGTCTCAATATCCTCCCTCCCTTAAAAGAAATCATTAGAAAAAAATGTTTGGGAGAATATATGATAAGGATTGTTTTCTAGTGTTCCTTCCTGGTTGATTTTTTTAAAGAGAATATAAAAAGACTACACTTTCTCGTAGTGATCTCAGAAGCTTAATTGCCATAGGATATTTCCTGTCTGTGTTTTGCCAAAATCTGCTTTTGCTTTTGGGCTGTAGATGAATGTGCAGTCCATGATGCCTTGCAAACTTCCTGTTCTTTCTCCAGGCATTCCTGCTAAATGAAGATTTGGGTGACTCCTTAGACAGTGTGGAAGCTCTTCTGAAGAAGCATGAGGACTTTGAGAAATCCCTCAGTGCCCAGGAAGAAAAAATCACAGTAAGACCCTTCTTGTCATGTGGTCCACAGAGTAAACAATCCTTTTGTGAGAGGGTTGGGAGATGTCTGCAGAGTACTCCCAGGAACACGTAAGACCCCATGATGACATCATTTGAGCTTCTTTTATATGTAACACAGCTTTATGGAGCAGAATCACTTGCTTGATGGAAACCTCCCAATTGAGATGTACTTTGACTGACACTGCATCAGAGTAAGGCAACATGTGCTCTTCCCATAAAGAAAACAGCTTATTAGAAAGGTTCAGAAGTCTGTTGTCCTACATCTGACACGTATTAGGTGCTCATGCAGCAGTTGCTGTCTGCACACTTGAGGGGAATGAACAATCTGGAACTCTATCATGGCATCAGTAGAATCGTTTAGGCTTGTCCACTTGCAAACACTGTCATGTCTGCATTTGTAGAGCTCACTCTGGAGAACCAGATACTTAACAAAAAAAAGTATCTTATAACATTTTACATTTAGAATTTTGTGTTAGACTGAATTTATAGCTATTCTAGGGTACATGCAGTTTGTGAGCCACAGGTTGGACATGCCTGCAGGTGAGCATAATCATTCAGCTGGGCCCAGTGGTAGGCATATGTGTCAGTGCAAACCTTGACTGTAAAGATTAGAATGTTTTCTCTATAGCACAGTTAGGTCACAGTGCTCAGTGACAACTCTTGCCTTCCTTTCTAGGCACTGGATGAGTTTGCAACCAAACTAATCCAAAATAACCATTACGCCATGGAAGATGTTGCCACTCGCCGAGATGCTGTGAGTTCCCTGGGCTTAGCTTGCTCCTTTGCTGTAGTGTACACATTCTCTTTCTGAGATACTTGTCGCAGTTCAGTTGACCTGGCCACATTTTGGGGAATATGAACTGTAAAATCACATCATCCCTGTCTTTCAGCTCCTGAGCCGCCGAAATGCCCTCCATGAACGAGCGATGCACCGCCGGGCACAGTTGGCTGATTCCTTCCATCTACAGCAGTTCTTCCGTGATTCTGATGAGCTCAAAAGCTGGGTCAACGAGAAGATGAAAACTGCCACTGATGAAGCTTATAAAGTAATGTACAATCAATTTTGTCACGTGATACTTGTATGAGTTAAATAACCTTTCCAAAAACTAGTTGTTAACTACAAAACAAAACAAAAAGAATTAAACAAAATGGGTTCTACAAACCACACTAGTTAACATATGCTGACTGTTTTATGGGCATGAAATTACTCTCCATACTCAGGTTCAAGACATGACCCTCTTTTTTTTGATTGACAGGATCCATCCAACCTGCAAGGCAAAGTCCAGAAACATCAGGCTTTTGAAGCTGAGCTTTCAGCAAACCAGAGCCGTATTGATGCCCTAGAGAAAGCTGGGCTAAAGCTAATAGATGTCGACCACTATGCCAAGGAAGAAGTAGCAGCTCGTATGAATGAGGTCATCAGTTTGTGGAAGAAACTTCTAGAGGCCACAGAACTGAAAGGTATGAAAAATAGAAAAGCATTTGGTGATAGGAGCGTTTGGGAAATAAATACTACTCTCTGTCTCAGCATTCTAGAACAGACACCAGCTAGGAAAGGTGGAGTGGTAGTTTGTTAAGGGTTGTTGGCTATATAGGGATTACTTGACCTGAGTTCTCAATAATCTGATCATTTCGTAAGTGTGATTGATGGTTTGTTGGAGAGACTAAAGAGAGTGAATTGTGCCTTCTCACCTTAAAATCACAGATTAGCTGTGTGCCAGGAGTAGTATCTCATGGAATTAAAGATGCTTTCCAGACAACCTCTAGTTGAGCCTGTAGAATGTAGAGCAGAGGTCATACTAGAGATTTTTCGTTCCCCTACTCAGTAAAGCTGGATAATGAATAAGAATCTCACCATAATCCTCCACCAGGATACTGTACCTTGTGATCAGTATTAATGGATCACATTATTAAGAAAATTAAGCCCACTTCCTTGAACAGGAATAAAGCTCCGTGAAGCCAACCAGCAGCAGCAATTTAATCGCAATGTTGAGGACATTGAATTGTGGCTGTATGAAGTCGAAGGTCACTTGGCTTCAGATGACTATGGCAAAGACCTCACCAATGTTCAGAACCTCCAGAAGAAGCATGCCCTGCTAGAGGCAGATGTGGCTGCTCACCAGGTGGGATGTGGAATGAATGGGACCTGTGGTGTAGGGCAAGGCAGTGATGAATGGGAGAATGATAAATGTTGAACGTTTTAAGATGAGACTCTTAGGGAGGAAATGAAGTGTATGACTCTTACAGAACTTCACATGCTTCGACTCCAAGTGTTTTCTCTCAGTGCTCTCTAGGAGCACTCTAGGGAAGGCCATGGCAGAACAAATATTCTCAGAGTAAGACAAGCACCATGTTAACTTTCCTTGGTGTGTGATGAATCCTCACCACAAGTAATAGGCTGGAGATGTGCAGAACAGAGTCTCTGGGAATTGTTTCCAGTTTTCAAACCCTAGCCTCCTGTTCCCAGGATCGAATTGATGGCATCACAATTCAGGCCCGCCAATTCCAAGATGCTGGCCATTTCGATGCTGAAAACATTAAGAAGAAGCAAGAGGCCCTTGTGGCTCGCTATGAGGCTCTCAAAGAACCCATGGTGGCCCGGAAGCAGAAGCTGGCAGATTCTCTTCGTCTGCAGCAGCTCTTCCGAGATGTGGAGGATGAGGAAACCTGGATTCGAGAAAAGGAGCCTATTGCTGCATCCACTAATAGAGGTTAGTCTATCTGCCCCAGGCAGAACCATGCCACTGCAGCATCCCATAGCATACAGGAGATATATCAGAGGGAGTGAGATGAAGTTTAAATCCCTGTACTGCCACACTGGTGGGAGCCCATAGTGTCAATTCAATGCCAGTTGATGAGAGAATGTGTTTTGCTTTTAGGCAAAGATCTAATTGGAGTCCAGAATCTGCTAAAGAAACATCAAGCCTTACAAGCAGAAATTGCTGGGCATGAGCCTCGCATCAAAGCAGTGACACAGAAGGGAAACGCTATGGTGGAAGAAGGTGAGTGAGTGTACTCAGTGCCTGGACCTGGACCCAGCCAGCAAGGCCAAGGCTGAGTCCCCTTCTCATTCTGTTATGTGAGTTTTGCCGTCATGTCAGGTGTACTTCTCACCATCATTCCTCCAGGCCATTTTGCTGCAGAGGATGTGAAGGCCAAACTGAGTGAGCTCAACCAGAAATGGGAGGCACTGAAAGCCAAAGCCTCCCAGCGGAGGCAAGATCTAGAGGACTCACTGCAGGCCCAGCAGTACTTTGCCGATGCCAACGAGGCTGAGTCTTGGATGCGGGAGAAGGAGCCTATTGTGGGCAGTACTGACTACGGGAAGGATGAGGACTCTGCTGAGGTAGCTCAAACCTGGCCATCACATGTAATGTGATGGGCCCGCCTTAGAGTAGAAAGCAAGATAGCAGAAAAGGGAAAGTATCCTACAGCTTCTTTTTTAGGTGTTTAGGAATCTTTTTTATTTTTTATTTTGGAAGTTCAGAATCAAAAGATTGCCTGTCACCCATCTTCAACTGTTAAGTCTCATTTATTCTCCATCATGTGCTTGCAGACATGTAGCAGACCAGCTTATAACAAGCATGCCAGGACTGACACCCATGTGAACTTAGCAGTGCATGTATATAAAACACTTAATACATACACCAACACACATTTACTCTTTTTGCTAATCATCTGTTGTTTTACTGTAACTCTCTCATGTTTGATTCACGAAGGTCTGAGACAGTTGTCTCCAGACCTACCTCTTGACAGTCTTGTCAAAAACAGAGTGAGAGCTGGGGCTACTGCTCACTATATACTAGTGTAGCATGTACGCAATTCTAGATTCCATTTCTAGCACCAAAAACCTCCCTAGGTAAGCTGAGCCTTCACTTAGACAGTATTTTACCCAAGAATAGAATCAAAATTGCTGGAAATGGTGTTAGTGGGAAGCAACAAAGTAGCCTTGTAAAGAGGAATTCTCAAATGTGTGAAATAACTGTTGTTTGTGTGTCTTTATATTTCAGATACTTTGTAACTAGATAAAAGGGGGGATTGTAACTCAGTATCTCTTCTCTGAAATTAAGAGGAAAAAGAGATAGACTGGCAAGATGGCTCAGTGGGTAAAGGAACTTGTGCCAAGCCTGTTGACCTGTGTTCAGTACTCATCCTCATGTAGTGGAATCAGAACTGACTTCTGCAAGTCCTCTGACCTCCATGCATGTGCCATGGTGTATGCACACACACAAAGAATAAGTATAAGCCAACATGAATGGGGAAAACTCCTCAAGGTCCTATCCTACATGCAAAGCTATCAATGATCAGTGGCTGAGAGGAAAATCAGTTTCCTCCTGAGAGAAGCTCCCAAGTCTGTTGTCCAGTCACAAGTGGTCAGCCCTGGACACAAACACGTGTGTGCAACAATGAATGTACTCAGTAGGGTGTGTGTGAGAGAGAGAAAGACACACACACAATAGTAATATAAAAAAGGAGGTCATGAAATCGGAGGGGAGTCTGGAAGTAGTTGAAGCTGAGAGGGGGAGGGAGATATAGATGAACTACTTGTATATGATGTTCTCAAAATTTAAAATTAAAAAGTAAATATACAAAATTCAAAAAATAAATATACAAAATGTAAAAAAATTAGGAGTGTAAAGAACAACTAGCAGTCATTTTCTTACGGCACGGGGCCTTTGGATAATAAGGGTCCATGTATATGGTTTCAGGCTCTGCTCAAGAAGCATGAAGCTTTGATGTCTGATCTCAGCGCCTATGGCAGCAGCATCCAGGCTTTGCGCGAACAGGCCCAGTCATGCCGGGTAAGTAGTGCTGAGAAACCGGGATGGGGCAAGGGAAATTGACAGACATTTAAGGCTGTGGTCAATATTCTTTGGTTTGGGTTGTTTGTTTGTGGCAGGGTCTCACTATGTAGACTGGCTCCAAACTTGAGTAAATCACATGCCTCTACTTCAATTGCTGGAGTGCTGTTTTTTAAGGCCGTACCACCATACCTATGGGAAACATTCTTCTCACACAAAGGTCTACAGTCAGGCACATTTAATTGAGGAGAGTTTTTGTTTGATTAATTTGTTTTAATGCTTAGCGGCTTGAACAAATCTTTTTTGGTAGCTTCAGTAAAGAACTATCAAGGAGCTGGGTGTTGTAGTACAAACCATTAATCCCAGCACTGGGGGCAGAGACAGATCTCCAGGATGAGTTCAAGGCCAGTTTGGCCTATATAGTTCCAAGTAATAAAACAGGATTGGCTCTTGACAATGTTCTTTTTAAGTTTCAGGGCCACACACAGTCCAAAAAAAGAAAAAAAAAAGACAAAAAAGAGAACTCTCATAAGTGTGTATTTAATGTCCCTGTTGAAATTGGACTGCTGTGTGCTTGTTGATATGTTATGGTGGCATTTAATCATTTTGCCTTTCCTTTGGCTTATTAGCAACAAGTGGCCCCCATGGATGATGAGACTGGGAAGGAGCTTGTCTTGGCTCTCTATGACTATCAGGAGAAGAGCCCTCGTGAGGTCACCATGAAGAAAGGGGACATCCTCACTTTGCTCAACAGCACCAACAAGGCAAGGCACAGGGTGGCCAGGGTTGGGCACATCAGCACCATGGAGTATGTCCTTGGGTAGAATGGAAAGAGAGAAAAGGGTTACTTTATCAAACTCAGTCACTCTTCTTTTATCCAGAGCCATATATGACTAGGGAAGTACTAGATCAATCCTCTAGAGTCTGTCATGTACAAATAGTGCAAGAGTCACCTAAAGGATCTTCACAATCACAATCAAGTGTCCCTGGGTGAACACTCTCCCTTCTGAGCCGTGGTGTGTTTGCTTTATAACTTGTATTGTTGGTGGTGGTTGTTTATGGTGCTAGCTGTGGAAGATAGGGCCTTATGGAGGCTGAACAGGCACTGTGTACCACTGAGCCTTTGTCTGTTGGTTACTCATCTAGATTATATACAATTGTAGCTGAAGATTAGCAAATAGTTGAAGGCAGCTGTATGCACTTCATTTTCTTCAAGTTAAATGCTGCTTAGTACATCAGCCTTCCTTCCTTAGCACATGCAGGTATGACTGTCCGTATAAGGAGGGATGTGTTCACCTGCATAATAATTGACTGGTGATGAGGGATCCTGTCTCCCATCTTAGTTACGGTCAAAGAACTATTCTGCCCATTACTAGGGAACTGTAACCCAATCCTGAATGAGTAAGGAAACTCATGACTTTTATCTGTTATTGTTACTTTGTAGTAGTTTGGCCTCAAACTCGTGATCCTCCTGCCTCTGCCTCCTTCAGCAAAACCTACCAGTGTGTGCCACCACAACCGGCTGTTACTGTCTTTTAACTGAAATCTAACTCTCTGGTCCACTTAGTTTGTACAAGAGCTATGTCACCCTACCATGCATTTTAAGGTGAAGTTGAAAATGTGTCTGTTGTACCCAGCAATACTTCTAAGCACATATGGCAGATAATTGGATTACAATTAGTGTAACTGAAGTTCTTGATGAGTTTGGTTCCAACGTACAAAAGCTAAATAGGTCTGTGTTGCTAGTGGCTGTAGTGTTGGACATAAGGGAAGACTGGCCTCCATAGTTAACTGCATCTTTAACCTGTACCCTTCCATGTGTGGCAGTACAGAGACTTTAATTTGTCACAGGCTTGAAGTAATAAAGCTCCTTTGGATGACTGCTACACACGTATGCAAATAGGCCACTGTATTAGGGATGGAAATCTGACACGCTCTCCTGGCCTCCTTGAGCGTACATGCAAGCACACACAGAGGTACAAAATTAAAAAATGAAAAAAACAGGCCAGTGTGAGCTGTCTTTGATGGGAAAAGAATGTGCTTTCAGTCCTCTTTTTTTCTCTTAGGACTGGTGGAAAGTGGAAGTGAACGATCGTCAGGGTTTTGTACCAGCTGCCTATGTGAAGAAGCTGGACCCCGCCCAGTCAGCCTCGAGGGAGAACCTCCTGGAAGAACAGGGCAGCATTGTGCTGCGACAGGGGCAGATCGACAACCAGTAAGGGCTTGCACACACACAGCACAGGCTAGACAGCACTCAGGGCATAATCCAATCCTCCAGTCAGTTATAGCTGGCCCTCTGTACTCTTTCTTTTTCCCTCAAGTCTCCTAATCCATAAACTTCCCTATTAGGCCTAAATTCTTGACTAATACAATCTCACTTTTATTTTTTCCTGTGCTTCTGAGGTGCTTTTTCTAAACCACATTTTACGACTTTATATAATGTTCGCCTTTGTCTTGTAGTCAAGATTCTTTTTGGGTTGGATTTTCAGATATCTTACCCCCCTTGGCTCTGCCTCCCTTTGGACAGCTGCCTAGAGAACTGCTCTCTCTTCCGTAGCTTTGTGTTCAGAGATTGCAATTTATTTTTTAAGCTTGTTTTCTCCTCATCATATAGATGAGCCCCATATTGTACTACATGTCTGTCCTGTAGTGCATACCTTACTCTACTAATGAAATCAACAGCTTTGGGCACCTGGGAAGTACCCAGGAAGTACATTTCTAAGTCCAGTAGGGCTTAGAGTAGGAGCTTTTCTGATCTTAATGATCTTGAAATGACAAGAACCATTTGTACATTTACAAATTCTTTCACTGTTACTGCACAGACAAGGAGACCCTTGGGCTTGTGTTTTAGTCACGGTCACAGACCTGGGTCAAAAAAGAGCACAAATGTTGGTGGAGATAGTGTTCTGAACTGGCTATTAGAATCAGCACTGTCCTTCAAGTCTGCTTTGTCCCCTGGCCTTGCTCTCTGCAGCTAAGTGTTTGCAGTACAGGGAACGTTGCCTTAAGTGTAGCAGACTTGTGAGGAACATGAAGGTAAACTAACCCTCTCATTTAATTCTCCTACTGTTTCTCCACTGATTTTATTCATGGCCTGGGCTGCTTCTGAGTGCTTTTGAATGATTCCTAAGTTTTTCCCACTTCAAGCATCCGCCATCATGGCACCAGTCGGAGCTGCTGCTTTTCACTCCTGTGGATTAATCCCACTAATGTGTGCATGCTTTTGCTGTACCCCCTCTGTGCAGGACACGCATAACTAAGGAGGCCGGCAGTGTATCTCTGCGTATGAAACAGGTGGAAGAACTGTGAGTAGGCTGAGAGCCTCGCTGAGCGCCCCATGTCCACTGCTGCACCTGTCCATTCTCCCTCTGCCGCTTTCCTACAGAGCACTGTCTGTTCAGAAGAAGGTGGTGCAGGGGACCCGCCACATCTATAGCACGGCTCTGCTGGCTGTTAGAGAGCTGTCAGTGGAATTGCTCTCCTCGGTTGCTTCTGCCTGCTTGTGTTTGGAATGGTGTTGGCTTACTCTAGTTTTGTGATAGAGCAGGAGCCATCTCTGTCCTCTGTGAACCTGCAGCCGGTTTTGTCATATTCTTCAGTAGGGAGGAAATGAAGTACTGCTTAGAGGTTGAGGGCTCTGACTTCTGGTGACATGGTACTTTTTTATTTATTTGGGAAGCTTTGATTTCATGGTGATTTTCAGATTTTTCCTTAACTTTGAATTTCATTTCTTACTCAAATCTGTTGTTTTTATGTCTCTAAAGATAGTGGCAGCTCAGCTTTTTTGTATCTTAGTTCTCACAGGCTAGAAAATTCTTTGATTCTTCTTAGGTCTTGCAGCTGGTGCTACGCACCTGAAATTCTTTCTGTAACTTGCTCAGAAATACACAGCTCACCATGGAAATGTCCTGCTGACAGAGATGGAGCATCCTGTATTAGACTGTGTTAAAAACTCATTATCTTTCCCCACTTAGGGGCTGCTCAGAGAATTATAAAAGTCAAAACATCCCTTTTACACATTATGTAGTTTCATCTTAATGTAGCGTCATCTCATCTCTCCAATGTAGTCGCATGAACCTTTTGTTTCTGTGCTAAGTGCTTGGTTTCAGGCTTCTGTGGTCATAATAATTGGAAAATTGGCCCAGAGATAAGTGTGCCCAGCCAGGTATGACCAGTGCACTGTGCGCTTACCCATGAAGCTGTAGTTTGGGGGCTTAGTATCCTCATCTTTGTGTGCTCTGATCCTTTGTTGAGCCTTTGTTGCTAGGCATCATCATTACAAACTCATGCCTTGGATCACACCTTAGATGACTTGTGGTTGTCCTGTGTTGGCATCTTTGGTTTCTTGCCCATTTTGTCACCCTCTTGACTTCTGTCAGATATCAGTCTCTGCTGGAACTGGGTGAGAAGCGGAAAGGCATGTTGGAGAAGAGTTGTAAGAAGTTCATGTTGTTTCGGGAAGCAAACGAGCTACAACAGTGGATCAATGAGAAAGAAGCCGCTCTAACGAGTGAAGAGGTTGGTGCAGACTTGGAGCAGGTTGAAGTGCTGCAGAAGAAGTTTGATGACTTCCAGAAGGTATGAAAAGCTTGCAGCATGGCTGCAAAGTTGTGTAAATACGTAGTTCTTGGGTCTGGAGGCATGGCTCAACAGTTAAGGGCACCCAGAGGAGCCAAGTTCCATTCCCAGCATCCACCTAGTGGCTCACAACCATCTACACCTCCAGTTTACTTCTTCCACAGGTACCAGGCACAAACTTTGTACAAGAACACACATGAAGGCAAAACAATATACACATGAAATTAATAACTTGAAATCTTTTAATGGAGCTGTAGTAATGGCTTAGAGGTTAAGAGCAGCAACTACTCTTGCAGAGGGGGGTTTGATTTCCCCTCACCCACATGTTCGCTTATAACTGTCTATAACTCATACAGTACACAGACATATATGTTCACATACAATAAGTGAATCAAGTTAAACAGCTTAGCATGTAAATTTTTTGTTTTGTTCTTTGAGACATTGGTCCTCTGTGTGGCTCTTAGCTGTCCTGAAACTCAATTTATAGGTTGGGCTGACCTTGAACTCAATTTTTAGATTGCACTGACCTCAAACCCACAGATCCACCTGTTTCTTCCTCCTGAGTGCTCAGATTAAAGGTGTGAGCCACCATTGCCTGACTTTAAGTATATATATTTAATATATTTATCTATTCATTATGTATTTATATTTAAATACATTTATTCATTATGTATTTGTGTGTACAGTGCTCTGTTTCCATGCATACCTGTACACTAAAAGAGGATGTCAGATACCATTATGGATGTTGTGAACTGTCATTTGGTTGCTGGAAATTGAACTCAGGACCTCTGGAAGAGTAGTCAATATGCTTAACCTCTAAATACCTCTCCAGCCGTGTGTGTGTGTTTGTGTGTGTGTAAAAGTGTTGGTTCTCTCTGGGGCAGTGGTGGTGCATGCCTTTAATCCCATCACTAGGAGACAGAGACAGGTGAATCTCTGTGAGTTCAGGCCATCTTGGTCTAAGAGTGAGTTCCAGGACATCCAGGGCTGTTACACGGAGAGCCCCTATCTCCAAAAACGGGATGGGTTGGGAGGGCAGGTTAGTTCTTAGGATGTGAGAGGGCTCATTGGGCTAAGGCATTTTCCACCAAGCCTGAGTTTATTCTGTGTTCAATCTCTAGGACCCACATGGTGACTGGAGAGAACCAACTTGCCCAAATTGTCCTCTTAATCTCATACATATACTGTGGTGCACTTACCCTCATTATACACAGAAAAAAAAATGCAAAAACAAAACAAAAATAGTTTTAAAATAGTTGGTTCTCTTGGGCCTGACCACAGATTACTGAAGTGAAGATAACATGGATTGTGCAGTCTATGTGACTTAGAGTTTACTCTCTGTAGCTTCCGTGTTTGTCCAGTGCCGAAGACTTAAAGTGTCCCCCCCTCCCCTGACTTGCTATTGTATATTTAATTATTGTGATTTTACCTTAAAGGATTTGAAAGCCAATGAGTCTCGACTGAAGGACATTAACAAAGTAGCTGAAGACCTGGAGTCTGAAGGTCTGATGGCAGAGGAGGTACAAGCTGTGCAGCAGCAGGTGGGTGTTTTAATCTTAGCCCCAGAGGTCACTTTCTTTTTTTCTTTTCCCCCCTTGTTGTTGTTGTTGGGATTAAAGGTGCGAGCTACCACTGCCTGGCAGAGGCCACATCTCGTTATGTAACACAGATTTGAGGCCAGTATAGTTCACACTTCATCCTATGCTCGCCCAAGCCCATGAAGAACTGTGGAAATTAAATGTCTTGGTGCCATTGACTTCATATTCTTTTTGGTTTTTGTTTGTTTGTTGGTTGGTTAGTGCCCTTAACCACTGTGCTATTGCTCCAGCCCCATTTTTGTTGGTTTTTTGAGACAGGTTTTGTCTGTATAGCCCTAGCTGTCCTGGAACTAGTTTTGTAGACCAGGCTGGCCTTGAACTCACAGAGATCCGACTGCCTCTGCCTCCCAAGTGCTAGGATTAAAGGTGTGCGCCACCACCACCAACTTGGCTTAAAGTTCTTAAGTTCCTTAAATAGATAAATTTTTTGCATTTAAGCATTTGATTTGGAGTTCTGCTTGCCATTGAGCTAGATTTCTAGTCTGTTTTCTGTGGCTCTTTTCACCTACATTTACTGTATGGTATTCTGAAGAATGTTTCCTCTGTACTAACACTGATTTCCTTCTCACCTTGTAGGAGGTATATGGCATGATGCCCAGGGTAAGTCACAGGGTTCCATGTAGACCTCAAACTGGGCAAGGATTTAGATCTTGGGAAGAAGTAAAGGCAAGAGCTGATGAATGACAGAGACCTTTTGTTGTGTAAGAATGAAAAAGAAGGGGGGTTGGAGAGATGGCTCAGCGGTTAAGAGCATTGCCTGCTCTTCCAAAGGT
>LOEQ01000404.1:3080-13259 GCA_001685075.1 Bramus lutescens | reverse complement strand
CACACAGACAGAATATTGTATACATAATAAATAAATATATAAATATTTAAAAAAATTTAAAATAATAAACTTCAGCTTGGTCCTAGATCATCTCCTGCAGCTGGCAGTCTCTCCCTGAGTTGTGGTTTACTATTGGGGTCCAGCCTCGACTGGTTCATACATTCCAGGGCAGGGGCATATGAATTAGAAAAATTAAGTAGGAGGAACAAAGATTAAAGAAACACAGGGACATAGAACTGGGAGGGCTATACTGAATACTGAATCTGCCCACATTTATTTTCCATATGCTTATATATCCCAGTCCAAAAGGTGAGGGGGGGAGAAGGTAAAAGACTGCTTTAACATGACACAAAGGGCAACCACAGCAATTACTTGCTTCAATATTTGAGCGATCAAGCCACTATTTCCTGAGTTAAGCATTCTGATGTTTGGGCAGGATATGCAGTGAATACACTCTAGACAAAGTATCCTATAAGCAGCACTCCCTATGTCAAACCTCCTGTTTTAAAATGAAGGGGCAGGAATAAGCTTGAATTCTCTGGCCTTTGGTCAGGGTGGAGTGGATTCACCTCTATGGGCCATCTTAAAGTCCAAAAGACCAAGAAATCACACCCTAGGTCAGGATATCTTGTTTGTAGCCAACCTATCGTCAACAACTTTGAAAGAGTAAAAATAAACTCAATCTCTCTGATCTTTGGTCTATGTGAATCAGGACTCGGATCTGTGGGCCTCCACAATTTCCTCCCTTTTTAATTTATTTAATAAAGCCTATGTTTCTGCTACAGAACAGACTGTGCCTGACTTGGGCATCCTCTTCCACATTCCAGACTTACCCATCATCGGTAAATACATTCTGTCATGTACATCCTGTCTTAGAATTCCTGGGGAGGGGATCTACCTGCCATTGACTACAAGCCTCTGTAAATAAAGGGTTAAGGGAGAGTGCATCTCTAGTTGCTGTGTACCTCTGAGCCAACTTCCTGTCAAGAGAGTTCACCAACAACTAGATAGTCACATGCAAGCAGATAATGCTTTGTGATACATATACTCCTATGGGTACAATATCTCCTAGTAAAGAGTAGAGGGTGATCAAGAGGGGATGGACTTTTTAAATTGGTCTAAGATGTCTTTAACAGTTTTTAGCTATAACAAAATCCAAATTTGTCTTATTAAACATATGAAATCTAAGGACTTACCATGTCAAATTTTTCTCAGACAAGTTATAATCTTTTTCTAATCAGTAACATCATCATAGTTAATTAAAGCAGTTGCAAGCATTGACCCCCCCAATACCACAATTCTAGTATGGAAATTAACAGTAAATACACAATTTGTCAAATCACATTTCTCTAAAATCCAATCTAATCAACAGACAAGAGGAGGTGTCTGTGATGGGTGAGCTATGAGTCTTTTTTCTCTCCTATAACTCAGTAGCATTGCTGCTCTGAACTTTCAAAGGGAAGTCCAAACCATCCCAGTCTCTGAGTAGCAGCAAAAATTTTCATGCCGCCCCCTCCTCATCTCTGAAGAGAGGCTTCAGTCACTCTTTGCTTCCATAATAGTGTGCCATTGCTTTAACAAGTCTCTTTTCCCTGGACGGGAAATTTTCTGAGGTCTCAGTTCTTAGTCCTTTTATTTCAACAGCAGATTGAACACCATACTGGCAAAATGAGTTCTGTGTCCAAGAGACAGTATGGATAAACTGGCAAATATTCAGTCAGCATTCTTGATCCAGCTCCAAAGGAAATAGGACTCAATAAAGTCTGGAAGTTTTGCAGTGGGTCCACCAAGGAGCTGGGACTCACCAACCATCACCACCATCTTCCATCCCTTCTCAGGCAGAAGCATGATGGCACCAAAGAAGTCAGGAACACAGACTCAGGAACCTCACTCCGAGGTTTCTTCTGTGAGGACACCGACATCTATGAGGTAATCAGGGCTGGCACTCCTCTATTTTACAAGCAGTATTTTTTTCCTGTGAAAAAAGCACAAACATGCCCCCAATTCCGTATTAAAACAAAATCATGTCCTTTCTAGCATAGACTGAGGGTATAATTCCCCTGTTTTTTCTTTTGAAGTTGTGTTTTCAAGGAGCCATGGGCATGCTCCACAATTCTTTGTCCTTGAGGATTATAAGGAATGCCTGTTTTATGTTTGATATTCCATTGGGAACAAAATTGCTAAAATGCTTTACTAACATACACAGACCTATTGTCAGTCTTTATAATTTTAGGGATTCCCATATATGAAAAACACTTTAAGCAATGAAATATCACATGGTTAGTAGCTTCTCTAGTCTGTGTTGTGGCCATAAATAAAACTGAGTATGTATCGATTGTCACATGCACATATCTTAATTTGCCAAACTCTGCAATATGAGTAACATTCATTTGCCAAAAATGATTAGGAAGCAGGCCTTCCTGAAAAAGTACAGGTAAATACTGTGGGCATATATCACATTGCTTAATAATCTGATGACCAATTTCTCTTGTTAATCCAAATTGCTTTCTCAAACTTATTCTATTTTAATGATGTAAAGCATGCAATCACTGAGCAAGCTCAACCTGAGATAAAGCAATCAATCGAGTAAGTTTGTCAGCTGAAGAATTACCTACAGCCAATGGAACAGGAAGATTTGAATGTGCTCTAATGTGATTCACAAAGCCTGGCAATTTTCTTTCATGAATGGCATTTTGAATTTGTTGGAACAGCATTTTAACTTGATAATTACTAGTCCTAATGCATGGAACTGTTTCTATTACACGAAGAGCTTTAAAAGTGTACTTACTGCCCATCTATAAATTAAATGCCTCATTGCAAATAGCAGAAATAGTACAGCAACGTTCGCTGCTCAGCCATCTGAGCTGAGGCTGGATCTGTTTGTACTACTCATCCTTTACCATCAATAACATATGCTGCTCTTCCATTGGAAGAACCAGCCGTCAACATTAACCTAGCATCCTTTAAGGGATCATTCATTACAATGTTTGGGGAAATAAAGAAATGTTGTGTGATGTGCAGCAATCCATCAGTTGGGAAAAGATTATCAGTCTGCTCTTCAAATTGAGCAAACACAATTGCCTACGAATCATTATTTAGAAATAATGGATCAATCTGTTGCTTAGTAGAAGAAACATTGATCACAGTAGGTTCCCTGGCAAAATATCACCCAGATTCCTTCCTGCTCTTCTGTATTAAACAAGTTACTGCTTCAGGATAAGTGTTTAATACCTTGACTGGCGAAACAGGAAGGTATATCCATATAAGCAGACCATTTTGCCAAAATACCACTGTGGGAGTAGGTCTTTTAGGTAATATACATGCTGCCTAGGTGGATCATAATTAATATAATGTACCTGCTGTTTTGTATTGCATATTTCACCTGTATAAGTACCTGTCTACCAGCATCTGTAAGCTGTCTGGTAGAATTCAGGTCACTGCTCACCTTAAGAATTTCATTTAATGGCTGGCTCAAGGTACACTGTGGGGAATTTTAAATAATGTCTCAGTCATTGAATATCTCCTAACAATCAATGAAAATCATTCAGATTCTGTAAGCTATCTTTCCTAATTTCTAATTTCTGAGGTTGCATTTCTTTAGGATAACATATGACCTAAATACAAGAAAGGCGGGTGCCTTTGCACTTTCCCTGGGGTAATAACTAACCCTGCATGGGTAAGACTCTGTTGAAGTTGTCCATATGTCTCAAGCAAAACTTCTTCATTTTTATAGGCAAGCAAGATATCATCCATATAACTGATAATATAAACTTGTGGAAATTGGTCTATAACATTTTGCATAGCCAGAACCACAAATTTCTGGCATAATGTAGCACTATTTGCCATGCTCTGAGGCAAGATGCTCCACTGACTATTTGAAATTAACTGATGGAACACTAAATGCAAATCATTGACAATCTTGACATGCCAGAGGGATAGTATAAAAACAATCCTTTAAAGCTATAATAGTCTTATGGGTAATTTTTGGTATAGCTGTAGGAGAAGGCAATCCAGGCTACATAAATCCCTCGTTGGCTGCGTGGTCTCATTAACATCTCTTAAATCATGTATTAATCTCCATTTTCCCGATTTCTTTTTAATCACTAAAACAGGAGAATTCCAGGACATAATGTGATCATTATCCAGCTGTTCCAGCACTAACCACTGGGCAGCTTGTAATCTTTCTTCTGGTAGAGGCCACTGTTAATCCATACAGGCTCGTCACTTTTCCAAATAAATGGTCTGTATGAAGTGCAGTGGTATGTCCTAAAAATACTCTGATCCTGCCCTGGGAGCACTTCTGCTAGGTATGATAGGATCAATCCTTCCCTCATTTTCCTTGCCCAGTCCTTGATTGGGTAACAACCCTTGCTGAAACACTTGATTAGCAATAACTGTGTTGGAGAATATAAATATACTCCAATTCGGGTCATAATGTCTCAGTCCCACAAATTTACAGGTAAATGAGGAAAAATGTATGGCTGAAAAGTTTCTTCATGACCCTCTCCATCTCTCCAGTAAAGCTCATTGCTACTTTGCTCAGGATTTTGAGTTTGACCAATCCCTTGTAACTGTGTTATAGTCTCCATTTTAGGCTAAAGGCCATTGACTGGCAGTCATAACAGAAATCTTCACATCAGTGTCCAGAAGACCAGAAATGCTTTTTCCATTTATAAACAATGTGAGTTTTGGTCCCTGTGGACCTATGGCTTATAGCCAATAGGCATCAGGTGAACCAAACCCAGCTTCTCCTCTCTTACCTCTCTTGACTTGATTTCTAGTTTGCACTTTAGAAAGTAAAATTAATTGTGCAAATCTCTGGCCTGTCTTTACCACAGTGATTCCATTAGGTGAGTGAGGCATAACCTTGATTTCTCCTTCAAAATCAGCAGTCAATGACTCCAGAAGCAACAAGCATCCCTTGCATAACGGTGCTACCTCTCCCCAATAATAATCCTGCAGTGCCTTCCGGTAAAGGTCCATAAACCCCAGTGCAGAGAGCTTGCGTCCCATTGCAGGAGTTAAACTGTAAATGAAGAGCTGAGATTGAGCCCTGCACTGCCTGGGGTTGCTCTGCAAAGGACCTGAATGGATTTCCTTGTCGGGGAAACAGATGCTGGATCACCCTATATATTTTCTTGGGTCCTGAGGCGAGCCCCCTCTTCTCTATTCCTGGCAGGGGATTGATTCCCTTAGGTATCTCTCTTTGCTCTGAATTCCTTAGTTCACTGTTTCTCTCTCCTGCAACTTCAGCACAGTCCCTGGTTCCTTGTTCTTTCCTGGGCTTACTGTGTGTGCTATCTATCAGAACACTGTGATGTGCCATAAGACCACATCCAAAGCAGCTTCCAGGAGGCCCTGCAGCCCTCCTCTCTGGGCCTTGATTTCTTTGTTGGAAGAAAACATCTTTAACTGTCTTTCCCTGTAAAGTAGCAGCTATAGGCAGTCTCTGTGTATATGAGGGGCCAATATCTAAATATAATCTTTCAAAGTCGATGACAATAGGTGTGGCTACAAACAGTTGACCAGGCACAGCTTCTGAAGCAGGTGCTAATCAGAAAGCAACTTATACTACCGTCTGTCACAGCCCATACTAGGTTGGTAAATATCCAAGAACTATGGCTGTCAATTTAACTAGTTCTGTTGAAAGCACACCTTCAGAATCTTCTATGCATATTCAGAAGATAGAATGCATTTTTAATTTTAGAGATTTCTCTATCAGTCCATAGGATCATGGGGATTTTTACTGCCATGTGGTCGAAATCAACTCCAAACTATCAGTTCTATAATTAACATGGAAGAATCTTGGGCAGTTCTCATATTTTCTAATACATCCTGAAAGGGAGACAAGATGTGAAAATAGGTAAAACTAGGCACTCCTAGCAGCTCCGGTGGAAGAGATAACAGTTTCTAGTCAGCTAATCCTGCCTAGGACCCTGGTGTCTGGACAAAACATACAGGAATCAGTGCTTGTACTAAACTCAGGACAGAAGGGAGAGACTATTATGCACTGTCATGCTTGGCAGGAAAGCAGAATCAGGGGCCACAGATGAGTCTGTGCAGCTGGGCTGTAGGGGAACCCAAGACTCAGCTGGAGAGCAGCTGCTGGTCTAATCACACTACAGTGTAGTATCAGGGTCACAGAAAGAGGGAGCTGAGATTCGGACACCTCCCGCATCCCTCATGATGATTCAGAAACTAGAGCTACTGAGCCAAAGGGGGGAGCCCATCAGTGTGTTAGCTAAGGACAACTGAAGACAAGAACTGAAACTAGCCCGATGAGCTGGTTGTCTCTGCTAGAACTTCACTTCATCATTAGCATACCTGGACTCCCTTGGTGGAAGAGAACAGAAGGAAGCTCTGTGGGCATAGGGGAACCAGGAGGCCTGTGTGTTGATGAGGATGCCAGGTGGAAAAGGTCAGAATGGACAGGAATATAGGAAGTTAGGAATTAAAGAGAAGCAGCCANAGTTTCTAGTCAGCTAATCCTGCCTAGGACCCTGGTGTCTGGACAAAACATACAGGAATCAGTGCTTGTACTAAACTCAGGACAGAAGGGAGAGACTATTATGCACTGTCATGCTTGGCAGGAAAGCAGAATCAGGGGCCACAGATGAGTCTGTGCAGCTGGGCTGTAGGGGAACCCAAGACTCAGCTGGAGAGCAGCTGCTGGTCTAATCACACTACAGTGTAGTATCAGGGTCACAGAAAGAGGGAGCTGAGATTCGGACACCTCCCGCATCCCTCATGATGATTCAGAAACTAGAGCTACTGAGCCAAAGGGGGGAGCCCATCAGTGTGTTAGCTAAGGACAACTGAAGACAAGAACTGAAACTAGCCCGATGAGCTGGTTGTCTCTGCTAGAACTTCACTTCATCATTAGCATACCTGGACTCCCTTGGTGGAAGAGAACAGAAGGAAGCTCTGTGGGCATAGGGGAACCAGGAGGCCTGTGTGTTGATGAGGATGCCAGGTGGAAAAGGTCAGAATGGACAGGAATATAGGAAGTTAGGAATTAAAGAGAAGCAGCCAATACTCCTATGTTGTAATAGGAGCAGCCATCCGGCTAGCTTATACCCCGAAATAACAACACACAAATTGTATTCATTTAAACACTGCCTGGCCATTAGTTCTAGCCTCTTATTGNCCCTATCAAAAGGCCTAGGCAGTTTCTTTATTTGACCAATGAAAGCAACACATACAAAGAAGACCCTCCTACACCACTCCTATCTTTAGAGAGTTTATTTCTTTTTCTTTTAAGATTTATTTATTCACTGTGTATACAGTATTCTGTCTACATGTATGCCTGCCCACCAAAAGAGGGCACCAGATCTTGCTACAGATGGTTGTGAGCCATCATGTAGTTGCTGGGAACTGAACTCAGGACCTCTAGGAACAGCAGGCAGTACTCTTAACCTCTGAGCCATCTCTCCAGCTCTGAGAGTTTATTTCTTATCTCTTGAAAAAAGTAAAGATGTTTCAGGTTGTTTAGTAACACACTTTTAGTATTATAGTGCACATATAAAAATTGTTAAAGTCATTTTAAAAATATTTTGTTTTCTGATGCACAACTGTGTGTACATGTGTTTCTTTGGAGGCCAGAATGGGGAGCTAGATTCTCTGGTGTTGAAGTTTGGGCATTTGTGAGCTTCCCCATGTGGGGTGCAAGAGCCAAATATGAGACTCTGAGAGACCTGAGCAGGAAGCCATCACTATAGGCCCAGTTGCTTATATCTGTAAAAATTATGTAGTTGGGATGGTGGCACATACTTTTAATCCCAGAACTCTGGAGGCAGAAGCAGGCAGATCTCTGAGAGTTCGAGGCCAGCCTGGTACAGAGCCATTTCCAGGACAGGTTCCAAAGGTGACAGTGAAATCCTGTCTTGAAAACAAACAAACAAACAAAAATTATGTAATGTTGGGCCAGTCGGTGGAGGCACATGTCTTTAATCCCAGCATTTGGGAGTCAGATCTTTATAAGTCCAAGGCCACCCTGATCTAAAAATTAGTGCCAGGACAGCCTGGACTACTACACAAAGAAACCCTGTCTCAAAAAACAAACTACAACAACAAGAACAACAACAAAAACAACAAAAACTGTGTAATGTGTGTGTGTTTTCTTCACAGGAAATGGATCCACCTGAATATATCGATGATACCAAAAGTGATCTCATATTCTTTCTGAGAAGTGTTCCAGGACACGATAAGATGCAGTTTGAATCTTCAATGCACGAAGGACACTTTCTAGCTTGTGAAAAGGAGGGTGATTTTTTCAAACTCACATTGAAAAAGAAGGGTGAAAATGGGGATAAATCTGTAATGTTCACTGTTACTAGTTTACCTCAGAGTTAGGTATTAAGCATTTTTGTGTACCAGAAAGATGACTAGATTACATGAGCCTTTTGATAATCCATTCTGTGTTGCCATAGCAAAATACCTCAGGCTGCAAAACTTGTAAAGCAAACAGGTACATTTGTCTCACGTGTCTAGTCCAATTCCTACTTCCTGGTGAATGGCCCTGGCTGCATTACCACATACAAGATAAAAGGAAAGGAATCAGCTGCATGTGAATTAGCACATGGGTGAGCCTCACTTCATAGCAATTCATTCTTGAGAGAGGCTTCAGTCCATTCCAATGCTTGAGCCAACGTGATCTAGTCATATCCTACCTCAACACGGTTATACTGGGGATCAAGTTTCCAGCAAATCTATGCTAATAATGGCATCAACATGCCATTAAAGTATGATAATAATTATGATATATTTGAAGGTAGCACTTATGGGGTAGAGAGATGGCTCAGTGATTAAGAGCACTTGCTACTCTTTCAGAGGGAAGATACATACATACATATATACATACATACATACATACATATACATGCAGTTTTTTTTCCCATGGGTGTCATGTCCCCTGGAACTGACATTAACAGACAGTTGTGAGCTGCCATGTGGATGCTGGGAATTGAACCCAGGTCCTCTGGAAGATCAGTCAGTCCTGGTAACCACTGAGCCATCCTCCAGAGCCCTTCCAGAGGACTCTTGTGTGTATGATGGGGTATGCACATGCCACCCTGAGTGAGGGGAGTCAGTTCTATCTTTCCATCTTTGTGTGGGTTTCAGGTTCCACGTTCCAGGACTCAAACTCAGATCGTGAGGCTTGCATAGCAAGTGCCTTTATCTGTTGAGTCATCTCGCTGACTGCATTATGTGCTGTCTTAGCCATTACAATTTTATTTCACTTGGAGAAGTTGAAGCAAATCAACATTATTAGGCAGTTCACACTGTCTGTGACCCCAGCTCCAGCAGCTCTGAACACACACACACACACACACACACACAGTTAAAAATAAAATCTAAGCACAGAATGCATCTAACAGCAACGTTGTTTCATCAAGGGACCAGTCCCGAGAGACCAGGCAAACCTCAATCCGGACTTCCTCTGAATTCTGCCCTCTTCGCTGTCATTCAGTCATTTTCTTGAGACTGAATCTGAGTCTCCCTATGGCCTTGAACACATTCTTCTGCCTTGCCACCCCGTGTGCAGGTTTTATGTGCAGGCACCACATGTTTTCTGGACAGTTTTGTTCTCTTTCACTTCTCATCGGTCTCCTGATGGTTGATACCTATAGAGTAGGGTGGAGTACTGTGATAGAGTTTGAATTTCAGAGTCAGACAACCCCTTAAAGAGTGGGGTGCAATGCTGTGATGGAGACTGGATTTGGGGGTCAGACACCCTCATTTTGAATCTCGTCCCATAACCTAAGAACCAAAATGAACAAGAGATATGGACATGGATATACTCTTTCTGGGGGATCAATGGACAGACAAGCACACTGGAAACCATAGAAATGCCTCCTCCATAGGGTAGCTGTGTAGATCACATGACACAAAGATCCCAGTGGCATACAGCACTGGAGTACTTGACACTTCTCCATGTGTCCACCACTCACTTCCACCTCGGCTCCTCACTCACACATCACATCTTAGACATGAGGCCTTTCCCTTCCTCATGCACTCCCCCCACACACACACAGACAGAATTTTGGGTCATTCCTATTCCTGCAGACTTCTCTCCTCTGAAGGAGCAGCACTTCATGCTTCTGCTCTTTCCCCAGCTCTTAGACATAAGTTGCTGCTTTTCTTCCCGTCTTCTCTCAACACATGGGCTTTATAATATGA
>LOEQ01000403.1:326101-336430 GCA_001685075.1 Bramus lutescens | reverse complement strand
GAGTCAGGCCACTCAGGTCTCGTCCCCACGGCACAAAGGCACGAGTGTTGGGAAGGCCGACGGATGGGCGATGGACTGGTGAAAAATAAGTTAACTTGAATTTACTACCATATGGTTCAGGAAGGGGGAGGGGGCTGTGTGCTCTTTGTTTCACTTCAGCAGGTTTTACTTTAAAAAGTAGTCACCCGACTTGGTGAAAAGTTTATTTCACTACGGTTAATGGAAGCTTGTAGAAGTGACTTGAAAGTACGGTGTCCTTTCGATTCTCAAGTCCTGAGGAGGTGTTTTGGGAGTGGAGAAAGTTTGTGGAGGATTGTAGGGTGTGCTTTACCGAGGGAAGGGCATTCTTAGGGAAATACAGACCGAGAATTTCCTAGGTTGTAAAACTCTGATTAACAGATATTTAGTGAGAGTTTCAGAATTTGCATTCCTAATGACAAGATTGAGATTAACTCTGAACATTTTATGTTCACGGATTCTGTATTTTAAAAAGGGGGGAGACTTCTTGGAGCATTTTTGATTACTAACTGTTCAAGTGTTGGGATAGCAGGGTAATTATTTTGCCCCAGTCAGAAACAGAAAAATATTTGGAACTCTGTTAACCCATTCTGTATGCTTAATGGGAATGTTTCTTATCGCTGCAGTTTGAAAAAAGTTGTAATTAAGGTCAATAATCAATTCCATTTGGAGATGTTAAGGTTAGCCTTAAATTGCAGCAGTAGGTGTGTTGACCACCTTCAAAATGAAGGTTAGCATTAGCTGCAGGCTCTAACTCAGGAACTAGATTAAAATAACAGAATCCCAGTCTAGGGAGATGGGTCTCTGAGATCTTTGCCCCTCACCTTAAGGAAGCATCCAGATCCAGAATATTCCTAATGAGCGATAGCCTGGAAAAAGAGTCCTTTACCCTCAGATAGTGTGCTAGAGTAATTAAAATGGCTTAGGTAGATATAATATCCTTCAATAAAAGACACACTGCAATTTAAGCCTGCCTTTCCCTGTTTGGGCCTGGAAAAGGTACTTTTATAACACCTGTGTTGCCTTTTAGTTTGTTGTGCAACACCTTTTTTGGTAACTTAATGCCAGATGTTTCCTAAATGGATGTTGAGGATATTGTACAGTGTTTAACAAGTGATTTAATATTTCTATAATCCATTAATTAAATTTATTACTTTATTTATTTACTTGAGCCAGGGTCTCACTAAGTAGCCCTGGCTGGCCTGGCCATGAATCCTGCTTGCCTCTGCCTCCCAAGGACTGTGGTTAAAGTTATATACCAACAGACAGTTGTAGTCTAAGGTTCTAGTCTTTGGCCTAATGCAGGAATGATAGTTTATCTCTCACATCTGTTTGAGAGATTTCTCTGTTTTGTATATTTCAGACAGTAATTATTTTCATCAGGAGGGATTTGACATATTAGCAAATAGAGGTTATAATCCCAGGTTTTCACTTGCATTTCTCCTCTCAGCTTTGAAAAAGCTGGGTTTTTTTTTTTTCCCAGCTTGCTTTGTTTGATTTTGCAAGGCAGGGTTTCTCTGTGTAGCCCTGGCTGTCCTGGAACTTGCTTTGTAAACCAGGTTGGCCTCAAACTCAGATCTGCCTGACTGCTTCCTGGGTGCTGGGATTAAAGGTGTGCATCACACTGTCTGGCCTCAGCTTTGTTTTTGAGACAGGATCATGGTACCGACTTTTGGTTGACCTGAATTTACTATGTGAACTAACTAGACTGGCCTCACACTCACAACCACTCCCTCTATCCACCTCCCTCCTGTGCCGCCATACCTAGCCTAGCATTTTGTAGTGGTCTGGTTTTTGAGCTCTTTAATCATCTGCCCTCCAAAATCTCTGCAGTTTTTTCCCTCAGGAGTGTGACCCAGAACTAATGTAGTCTAGTAGAGGGCAGAGCTGTGCTGTCTATATTGCACTGTCTTCTTGCTTCTCCAGGCTTCTGTGCACAAGGAGCTTGCTACTTTGTCTTCTCTCGGCTCTAACCAGTGGCTCTGTAGTATGCAGATGATGTTGTTTTGGACTACACAGCCCCTAGATGAACACCTGTCAAGAACAAGCACTGGACTGCTCTAAGAAAAATGGATTCAGCCAAGGACAGCGAGAAACGGTCTAGGCCAGGGTTAGCATACTTTCTCCAAAGTGAAGGACCAGGTAGAAAACACTGTAGGCTGAGCCAGCTATGAGATCTGTCACTTCCACAGTTGTCATTTGAAAACCAGCTAATCAAGTGCTTGTGGCCATCTTCCAATTAAAACTTTATTTATGGACACTGACATTTGAATTTCATATAATTTTCATGGGTCATGAAATATGATTCTTTGAAACCCTGCTGCCACCACCACCATTTAAAAACCTAAAAGCCATTCTTAGCTAGTTCAGCCAGTCAAGAACTGGTGGTGGCCACAATTCATCCAAGTATTGGAGTTTGCCTGACTCTGCCCTTCATAGAGGTTTAGAGTTGGGTGGCCTGGAACTATAGTGAGACTGTACCCTTGATATGCCAGTGTTTCCACTGGGCCACGAGCAAGTGCGGGATTGAGCCAGCTCCAGCACCTCATGAGGTAGTACCACAAAGATTGGGAGAAAGGAATGTGTCCGTGGAGGTGGCAGTGCCCCACAACAGAGAAGTTCCTATTTGCTATGTGACTTTACTGAAGAGAATTGTAAGGCCTTTTTTCATTTCATTTTCAAATGTGTTTGTCATGTTAGCAGACATTTCCCAGGTAACCAGCACCCAGTCACTGTATGGTCTTTATATCAACAATCTCTAGTTCCATTTCTTACACACCAAACCCAGTTATTTTCTGTTTTCTCTGTTTAGTTTTTAAAATGTCTCTACTGGGGCTGTAGCTCTTTTGTGGGGTACATGCTGCTGTTGTGTTCTCCTGCTTGTTCTTTTTGAGACAGGGCCTTAGGTGTCTCTGGCTGGCTTTGACCACGCTGTGACCAAGAGTGACCTTGAGCTCTTGATTTCTTCCTTCCACTTGCCTGCCTGCCTGTCAGATTAATGGAGCATTAGGACTTGAACTCAGAGCTTCAGACATGCTGGGTAAGCATTGACCAGCTAAGCTATATCCCTGGCTTTGCAGTTCGTGGTTAACCTGCATCATAAAGCTCTGGATTCACCACCAAAAGAAAATAAAAGTCAGCTATGCTGTTACCTGGCTCTTAGCTGTAGTAGCTCGTCCGGTAAGGCTGGAGGAGCCTTTGAGCCTAGGAATTTAATGCCAGCCAGTTCTTTCAAGAGACAACAAAACGTTAAGGCTTATGCCTGTATTTTCCAGCACCCTGTCAGGAAGCTGAGGCAGGGTTTAGAAGTCCAGGCCATCCTGTGTCACACACACACACACACACTATCTTAATGTCATGTTTTGGTAAACAACATATTTGAAATGTATGCTATTAAAAAATTTGTCAGATTACTCAGCTCATTAGCTTAGTTATGAGTGTTGTAGTTCAGTGTGTGGACTAACAGATAGCTCTAAATCCTTGGACTGTTTGCTTACTGTGTAAATGCACACTGCTAGGTACCAAGGAATGTGGGGAATAAGGAAACAGCCTTTCCCTTTAAGCTTGATAGGAGAGATGGTTTGTAGACAGTTTCCCAAGTGAGCACTGCCTGAGGTGGGCCCAAAGAAAGGCAATAAGCAAGTGGATGTCAACTGCTTCCCAACTTTCCTCCTGCCTCTTTGGCCCAGTTTTCATTTATTTCGTGTACATGAGTGAGGGTGTATGTGTGTGAGTTGGGCCAGCTTTAGAACTGAGTTCTCCCCTTCTACTCTATGGATCCTGGGCTCACACTCTGCTCACTATGCTCAGGTAGCAGGTGCCTTTACTTCCTGACACATTTTGCCATTTGCCCAATTTTAGAGAGGGAATTTATTTTGATTTTAATATCTTGAGTGGTTTTTTTCTCTTCCGGATTTTTTTGGGGGGGGGAGGAGTGGGGCAAGGGACAGGGTCTCTTGTTGCACAGGCTGTCCTTGAACTCCTATTCTTCTACCTCAAGTTTTGGGATTTACAGGTGTGTTCGTTACTATATGTACCCACTTTCAAATACTTTTAAAGCTTGTTCTCTAATACTGTTTATTAAAAAGATATTGCATGTATTTCTTCAGGAAGTGGGGTGGCACATGCCCCAGTGTACCTGTGGTGGTCAGAGCAGAGCTCTCAGAAATGGGTTCTCCTTCACCTTCCCAGGAGTCCTGGGCTTCACACCCAGATTATCGGGTTTGGTACAGGCATTTTACTTAGCTCTGCTACTGGCAGCCTGGCTACTGTGGAGTTTGCTGAGACAGGGTCTCATGCGGTCCTTGTTCCACCTCCTAAGGCTGACATGACAGGTGTGTACCATCATTCCGTGTTTATGCAGTGCTGGGGATCAAACATGGAACCTCATGTATGCTAGACAAGCAGTCTACCAACAGAGCTACAAACCCAGCCCTTTCCTGTGCTGCTCTTGGCAAGAGGTAAAATTGTTAGAGGTGTCAAGTAGAAAGAAATCTATTCCTTATATTTATTAATTTCCTTGGTTGTTTTGCAGTGCTAAGGATGGAACCTAGAGCCTCCTGCTTTCTGAACAAGGGAATTACCACCAAATTACCACCTCAGCCCTTCTTATTCTGTCCCAGGCAGGCCTTGAACATGTGATCCTCCTGCTTCACCTTCCATTGTAGCTGGGGTTGCAGGCCTGTGCCGCAAGGCTGTCTTTTTCTGGCTTCTAATCCACTAGCTTTTTGAAGATTTTTACTTGCGTAATGACAATGAATATAGATGGGACAGGTGACAAATTGTTATTTGTTTCTCAGAAACACCTAGTACTGTTAGCTCCCGCAATACGAAGCACAGACTGTATGGGCCGTCAGTCAAGTTAGTATCAGTTTATGTCATCTTTGTGCAACACTGGGGATTGAACCTGGGACTCATGTACGCATGCTGTAAGGGCTCTGCCATGGAGCAACAGCCCTGGCCCTCAACTTTGGTTTTCTGAGACAGGATCACCTGTTGCCCTAACTGGGCTCAATCAAACTTGATTTGTAGCTGAGGTTGACCTTGAACTCTTGATTTTCCTGCCTCTGCCTCCCTAGTGCTGGGAGTGTTGTGCCATTATACCTAGCAACTTTTTTATTGGCAAAAACTATGTATTAACTTTTTATCATGTACAACATGTTTAAATGTGTGTTGTAGAGTGTTACAACTTTTAGAAAGTTGTGCTCATTTGTATATTATTTTCAAAAAATAAAACTAAATAGCACTAAACACATATAAAGACAGAGTGAATTGAAATATTATTTTTTTAGAATTTGATTTTTTTTTCAGAATTCTCAAGCCACACTTGATAATTGGCATGCAGTTTTATTTCCCATTGAAAAGATGTGTGCCATCGTGTCTTGGTTATGTTCAAAGATCATGATAGGCTGGGCATTGGTGGCACAAACCTTTAATCCCAGCACTCGGGAGGCAGAGGCAGGCAGATCTCTGTGAGTTCGAGGCCCCCTTGGTCTACAAGAGCTAGTTCCAGGACAGGCACCAAAGCTACAGACACTTAGAGTTCCAGTAAACCATAGATTGTATTTACTTTTGACTTTCGCTTCTTTTTTTGCTATGTGTCTGGCCTAGAACTCATTTTGTAGCCAAGGTTAACCTTGAACTTGTGATCCTCCTTCCTTTTTTCTGAGGGTTGCAATTGTGGGCATAAGCCATCAAGCTCAGCTTCTTTTTCTATAAACAATAGATAAGAACATAAATTTGTGAGAAAACACATTGTATTTTAATTTCTAAGTTCTTCATATGAAGTTCAACTTGAAAGTTGAACTTGTTCAAATTGTTCTAAAATAGTTCTTTCTCCCCCCACCCCCTTTGTTTGTTTTTTGTTGTTGTTGTTGTTTTTAAGAGACAGGGTTTCTCTGTGTAACTTTGGTGCTGTCATGGAACTCACCTAGTAGACCAGGCTGGCCTTGAACTCACAGAGATCCACCTACCTGTGCCTTCCAAGTTCTGGGATTAAAGGCTCACGCCACCATTGCCTGGCGTGCTTTCTTGTTTTCACTCTTGGAATTTTACATTTCTTGGCATTAGGCTGTGTGTGCGCACTCAGAAGGCTGAAGCAGACAGATCAGGCAATTTCTGGCCAACTTAAGCTACGTGAGACCCTGTCTCAAAAAAAAAAAAAGCATAAGAACCATAACCAAACAGTTAGCAATAATTTTGTAATTAGAAAGGAAGCTTTGTCATAGTACAAACTTAGGAACTTTTTGATCAAGCACATCTATCCATTTGGCTTACATCCTTGCAGAAAGAAGCCTGTGTTTATGAATGTGACTTCATTTTCATAGCATCTGCTTTATAATATCTGTTGTGTGCCTGAAGGTTGGTTGGTTTTTCGCAATAGGGCTTCTCTGTATAAACAGTCTTGACTGTCATGAAACTTGCTTTGTAGACCAAGCTAGCCTTGAACTCAAAGATTCAACTGCCTCTGCCTCCACCTCCCTGAGTGGTGGGTTTTAAAGGCATTCTTCAACGCCCCCACTCCCGCCCTGCCATTGTTGTGTTTTTTAAAATTTTCTATACACTGTCTTTTGCCTGTGCATGTCTGTGTAGTACATACGTAAGCCAGAAGAGGGCAGTGTGTCCCCCTGGAACTGGAGTTACAGGTGCTGTCATGTGGGTGATGGGAATCACACCTAGGTGTCCTCTTTTTTTAAACTGTTGTTACCTTTTCATCCCCGACTGTCCGAATCAACAGCTGCAGTGCTGCCTCTATCAGAAGTGGTTACTCTTTCAAAGCCACAAGGGAACCTAAGACTCAAGGTTTGAGGTGGAATTCTGCTCAGAGAGAATAGCAAGAAGCTCCTTTCCTCTTTTCACCTCTCTCCAGAAGCTCTCAAGCCCTCCTACTCTCCTTAAAAACCCTTCTCCACCTGGCTCCTTCCTACCACTTCCTGACAGCTACTGCTGACTCAGCCTCCTGACTGCACGTGAATTTTATTTAATCAAACACATCTTTGCAGCATTAAACAAATGTTCCAGAACATAAATAAAAGCAACACACCTTAAAATAATATTCTACAACACCTAGATCTTCTGGAAGAGTAGCCAGTGTTTTTAACCGCTGAACCATTTTATTTATTTTTCCCATGTTGTTTCTAAACAGAGTTTGATGTGGCCCAGACTGACCGCAAACAAACTGTGTTGTTCAAGGCTAGCCTTGAACCCCTGACCCTTCTACCTCTACTTCCTGAGTGCTGGGATTTCAGGTGGGTGCCACCATGCCTGACTCCACATGTTTCTAGTGAAGGTTAGTGAATTACCTTTGAAATGTTATCGCATAGTTGTTACTACTGTGAGCTACTTTCTTGCATGTACATTCAAAGAAAGCATCTATACTTCAAAAAATACAGTACTGTTTGTAATTTTTAAAAAAAAAATTGGAGGTAGTGGTGGTGCACACTCAGGAGGCTGAGACAGACCAGTCTCGGAGTTGGAGACCAGCCTGGTCTACAAAGTGAGTTCTAGGACAGTCAGAGCTGTTAAACAGAGAAACTCTAGCTTGAAAAACCAATAAATGCAAAATAGTAATTTCATATTAATTTTAATGTTGTCCTAAGGACTGTAACCTTTTCATTTCCTTAAATAACTTTTTCTAAGTCACAGAGGTTCTTTATTAAAGTTGAGGAAAGAAAAAGTCCTTAAGTATACAGAGTTCAGTGTAGGAGGAGGAGCAGGCTGTGTCCTGCCGCCCAGCTAACTTACACCTGAAATAACCACACAGAAATTGTATTAATTAAATTACTATCTGCCCCATTATATCTAGCCTCTTCTTGGCCAACTCTCACATCCTGATATAACTCATTTCTACCAATCTGTAACACCACAAGGTTGTGGCTTACCAGGAAAGATTCTAACCAGCGTCAGTCTCAGGCAGGAGATTTATGGTGTCTGCCACACTGCCCTTCCTCCCAACATTCAGTTCTCTTTTCCACGCCTACCTAAGCTCTTCCCTATCAAAAGGGCAAGGCAGTTTCTTTATTCAACCAACGAAAGCAGCACAAATACAGAAGGACCTCCTACACCAGTTTAGCAGTTTTTTAAAATGTGTCTGTTGCTATGTTTTGGCCATGTACAGTACATATTGGAGAGTTAGAATAAAGTAGACAGTTTCCAAGGCTTAGGTTGTAACTAAGAAAAATTACTTGGGAAAGACATGAATGGTCAAAAAGCACAGGGTACTCTTGGGATTGTAAGGACAGGAGAGGAGACCAGACAGGTATTGTCATAGGAGAGAGAGTGGCTATGTAACTTGGCAATGATGATGATTATATAGCTGCAACAACAGAACACTACCACTCAGCCTGGTGCAGTGTCCTGAGATGCAAACAACAGGAGGCAGCTCAGTGTCTGGTGCGCTTAGAAAGAGGTGAATTGCTTTGCATGTCATCCTGTGGTGCCATCCCTAAGTGGTTTGTGTCCCTCCCTGTGCCTCTTGGTGGGGGCTACTGCCTAGAGAATTGTTTTGAGTTTTGGCAAAATAGAGCTTGGTGCAACCCTCAGTAATGCAAAATTGTCTCATCTTGTCTTTGGCTATGGTGCCCACCAGCGGTCCCAACAGACTTTGCCAGAGGTCACAGAATGTGGGGAGAAAGTATGGATGGATATGGACTCTTGAAATTTATCCTGCCACTAGAGAGGGATAGCCTAAAATGACAAGGTGGGTCAGGTATGTCACTTTGGGCTAAAAGGGAACAGTGACTTGTTCTTCACATTTGGCCTAATTAGGTTTGTACATTATCTTCCTCTGAATTGTGTGTGTGTGTGTGTGTGTGTGTGTGTGTGTGTGTGTGCGAGTGTGTTTCTTTACATCTTACACTGAGCTGGCATGAACTGTACCCTTTTTCAATAGCCGAAGGATTTTCATTTAGAAAATCACTTTTTTTTTGTCTGTTACTTTTTGGTTTGGTTTGGTTTGGTTTAGAGACATCTTGCTTTGTAGCCCAGGCTGATCTGGAACTAACTGTGGATGATGGCTCAGGCAGGCTTCAGGTTCACAGTTAGTCCTCTTGTCTCAGCCTTCAAATTGCTGGAGTTACAGTCATGAGCCATTGGGCTTGACTGAGAATCTTTTTCAAGTGCTAAGTTCAGGCTAGGGAGCTGGTTCAGTGGATAAAGTACCTGCTAATAAGCATGCATGCGACCTGTATTTGGGTCCCCAATACCCACTAAAAACCTGTAATTTACCTTTTGGTTATGACTTGTTTATTGTTCCTTTAAAGACCGATATGATGCCACCTCTACCTGGGAAGCTAAGGAACCTCCAGGAGCATCTCCAGATACTCCACACGCCATGTGTACTTTTGGGCCTCCCCTCCCTTTGCTAGATGGAATAGTATTACCCTTGAATTGTACTACCACCAGTGCCTGGCTCCCGAGAGCTCCCTGTGAGTTACTATTAGATTTGTTAGAGTTTATCTAATATAACCAAGACTCCTTAAAAGCAACCTCTCCTGTTTTTACTTGGGGATGCCTATTAACTAACAGGAAAGGGGTAAAGAGGACCAGGATCTTTCTTAGAGGAGGAATGAACAAACTACATAGAACAAAAACAGTAGAGGGGAGCAGAGTCCTAGGGGCCTGGCCTAGGATGGCACTGGGTTACATTTTGTTTCGCCTCTGCTTCTGGTTTCAGGTTAACTCTGCACTAATTGTACTGTGTATTTGAATTTGCTAGTCCTTTTAGTTGTTTCTTCAGTGATTATTTATGGAGCGCCTACCCTGGTGCCACTCAAAGGCATCCAGTGCTTGCTACAACTTGTATGTAGGACCTTGCTAGAAGATGGTACTATTCAGTGGGTCTGAAACACATATTTGGAAAGTAAATGCTTTCCTATTGGGCTCTCTTCCAGTGTTCTGGAATTAATCTTGAAGTTTATATTTTACAACAGGGTAGTTAAACCATGTAAGTATTTTAATATTTTGTCAACAGTTGCATGAGCCTTCCTCCTTTAAGTTTATTTTCATTTACATTTCTAGTCTGATTCTGCCCAGCAGTTCATTTCTTTCCTTTCCAGTATTAAGCCATGGTGCATTCTGAGGTCTCAGTGCACATCTGCATATGTGAAAGTATGTTAGATTATTCCTCATAGGTTTGTAATTATTGTTGATGCTTAGTGAGAAAAGAGCTCAAGGGATTAAATGTTTAATTTTGTGTTGAAAGCACTTAGTTTTTGCATTATAGGCTTTGTACAGTCCTGTTGCTTATGTAACTAACAACTGCTGGGCTGAGCATCTAGACCCTACTCTGTCCTTCTTGGTCCACCAGTGTCG
>LOEQ01000403.1:307938-326078 GCA_001685075.1 Bramus lutescens | reverse complement strand
GTGCCTGGCAATGCTTGGCAGTGCAAGCAGTTGGTATACTCTCTGAGGAGCTAAGGACATTGAAGGAAAGCAGACATGCACTGTGTAAGAGTTGATGTGGACGTGTCTTTTTCTGGCTTGATGGTGGAAAGGAAGCAGGTAGTCTTCATGTTCAGGTACCCTGCTAAACAGCTGGCCTTACCAGGTTCTGATAGTTATTCGTATGATGTTTGTGTGGCTGTAGTTAGGAATAGACATAGTAATGGCACAAGTCATAAGAGGGACTGGGTTGATATCTCTGTTGATAACCTAAGCTGGCCTCAGATTTATCAGCAATTCTCTTGCCTCAACTACCCAAGTGCTGGAATTATATTTGTATGTCACATGTGTACTTAAAATTCTCTGGTAGCTACATTTAAATGAGGTGCTGTTAATTTTAACAAGTTAATAATACCCTAATATTATAATATGCTTCTCCTCAACATTAGAATTACGCAATATTTTTGTTTCGCATTTGTTTTAAGACCTGATTTTAGGGGTGGAGAGATGATGGCTCAACAGTTAAGATAGACTCCATGGGGGCACCAGGTAGGCATGTGGTGCACGTGTATACATGCAGATAAAACACGTACACATAAAATAAGAAAAATCTTTAGCTGGTGGTAGTGTCCCATGCCTTTAATCCTGATGCTAGGGAAGCATAGGCAGGTGATCTCTGTTAGTTCAAGGGCAACCTAGCATACAGAGTGAATTCCAGGACAGCCAGGACTGTTACACCGAGAACACACACTGAGAAACACTATCTCAAAAAAACCAAAATAAGTAAGTAAATAAATCTTTAAACTAAAGACCCCAGTTTCATATCTTTCAGGCTGGTCTCAAATTCATTGGTAGCCAAAAATGACCTTGAACTCCGGATCCTCCTACACCCCCATCTCAAATTTGTGAGTGCTTGTTTCATCACACCTTGCTTAAAAAATTACTGTTAATACAATAATTATTAATTATTATTAAAATTATTAACTAATTATTAATTGGTTTGGTTTGTTGGTACAGCTGGAAAATTGAACTCAGGACTTTGTGCGGTCCAGGCAAATATTCCACCGCTGAACGACATCTCCAGCCGTTAATGAGATAGTTTACATTTGTTTATTAAGTCTTAAATCTGATGGGCATTTTATGTATCGTGTTTTATTGCTACCTTTTCATCAGCAGTACTGCATCTCAGCGTTCACCTGTAGATTCGTGCAGAGATTTGCAAGTTCATCGAATCTTCATCCTGTCCATAAGTGTACTTTTGTAGATTGCCTTCTGCTCATTGGGCCATATAGTAACATTCTGGATTTTTCTTTTTTTATTAAAAATGTTTTTAACCTGCATTAGCGAAAATAGCCATCTTGGCAGTAGAAACCCACATTCTAAACAGCAACTAAATCTTTGTGTGTTTCTTGAGGCAGTCTTAATGTGAGCCTCTGCTGGCCTTGAATTCGCTGGTTCCTCCAACCCGACTCTAAGGGATACAGGCAGGAGCCACCCTGTTGTTTTGTTTTAATTATAATCCATTTGATCACCTAAGGTCGGAAGGGTAAGGAGTTTGGAGTGAATGTTAGTGTGTTGGTGGAGTTTTAATGCTTCTGCTCTGAACGTGTACAGCTGTGAAAGTTGTGCTACTCAGGACAAGTTCCAAAGTGGTTCAAAGGGCACCGAGTAGTGTCTGATGGAGGCAGAGTTTTCAGACCTTAGATTGGGGTGACCTCTCTAGGTTTGGTAATTTATTGCCGATTTCTTTTCTTTTTCTTTTTAATTTTTTTTTTTTAAGACAGAGTTTCTATATAATCCTGGCTGCCGTGGAACTCTGTATAAACCAGGTTACCACAAACTCACAGAGATCCACCTGTCCTTGACTCCCAACTGCTGAGCCTAGAGCCTAGAGCCACCTAGCTGCAGATACTACATTATAAAGAGATCTGATCTCAAGTAGCTGTCCTGTTGGGTTTTGTGTTTGTGTGTTTGTAAAAAAAAAAAAAAGACTTGCTTGCTGTCAACCACAGACCCTGCCTAAAAAATGCCTGTGCTCAGGATAGAGCTCACTGATAGAGCACCGTGATAGAGATAGCTCTGACATCTGGATGTCAGAGGACAGTCCTCTCCTTTCACCACAGGGTTGCTGGGGATTGAACTCAGGCCATCTTCCTTGGTGGCTAGTGCCTTAACACTGGGCCGTCCCACTGTTCCTCATCTGTTAGAAACTTGATGTTTTCTGCCTTTGTTTCACTGAAGAAACAGTTCTGCTGAGCGGCTGATATTCCCCAGGTTCCTCCTTTTCAGTTCTGCCCCATCAGGTGACTGGAGCATACTTTGTTTACTACATTTGTTTTCAGTGGTGTAAGATACTACAAGTGTAGTTAGGTGCTTTTTTGTTTTAGTGTTTCTTTTCATTTACTGCCTCACCCTTTAACTAGGTACTCTTATGTTTTTGTTTTTGAGATAAGGTTTTGTAGCCCTGGCTATGCCGGAACTCCATCTTGTAGACCAGGCTAGGCTGGAACTCACAGAGATCGATCTGTGTGAAGGTGTCAGATCTCTTGGCACTGGAGTTGCAGACAATTTTAAGCTGCCATGTGGGTGCTGGGAATTGAACCCTCATCCTCAAGAAGAGCAGCACCAGTGCCCTTAACAACTGAGCCATTGCTTTAGCCCCTGTCCAGTGGTTTTCTGAGTGTGATTCAAGTACTACCAGTATGGGCATCACTAAGTGGGCATGTCATCTAAAAAGTGCACCCCCAGGAATCATGAAGTTAAGCCTGGGGTAGTGGTGGTGGCGCACGCCTTTAATCCCAGCTCTTGGGAAGCAGAGCCAGGCTGATCTGCGTAGTTTGAGGCCAGCCTGGTCTACATAGTCATTTCCAAGACAGCCACAGCTATATAGATAGACCCTGTCTCTTCTTCCCCCACCCCCGCCACCAACTAATCATGCTATTAAGTTAAATAAAAACAAAAAAAATTAAGAAACACAAAAAAGCCAATCAATACCTTAGTGATTTTCTGTGGGGTTGGATTCGCACTATCTGGGGCAGTTGTAGCCCTGAAATGCAAGGTGGGTGGATGCTTGGCTGTAAAATTTGCTGAAAAGTTAGATTTTTGACTCTGCCTAGATTTGTCTACTAGAGGAGACTTTGTAGAATGGGCCCAGTCTGTATTTTAACAAGTTTCTACCTGGACTAAAAATGGACGGAAGTATTTAAATGGGGCATGTTTATTGCTGGTGACAGACACACATGGTCCGGGGATCATTTACCAACCAAAAATAAAGCTGTTGGCCCTGGTCTTATTCTTTTTGAATCACTGTTGTATTGTCACCTGAGAAGAGGAGAAAGGTGTAGCTCACCACTGTCTGTTCACCCATGCTGCGAGCAGTTATTGACTTCATGTTTGGTGTCAGTCTGTTCTGAACAAAACAGAAGAGGGTCTTATTATCCCCATAACGTTCAGACTGTGTTAGAAGTTCATAGGCCAAATGAGCCCATTCTGGTTTTGTAAATAAAGTTTTATTGGGAAACAGTCACATCTGGCCTTTATATGTTATCTCAGCTGCATTTGTACCATAATAACACAGTTGAGTAGTTCTGTAGACCACTGGAGAGATTTACTATCTGGTTCTTTACAAAAAAAAAAATCATAAGTTTCTGCAATAAACCATAAAAGAATAAATATACAGTAGAGCGTTTGGAAGTGGCAGAAAACCCAGAAAGCAGGTTAAGGAAATAGAACTCCTTGTAAATAAGGGTATCAGAGAGGGCCTGTCTGAAGATGGGGCTTTTAAAGATAAGTCTGAATTAATGAATGAGGACATGGAAAGGAAAGGGAGTAAAGGGAATACAGCAAGGCCTACAGGTCCTGAAACTTGGATGCTTTTAGAGAGGCCTGGTGGCTGGAGGGCAGTGTTTGCCGTAGGAAAGGGAGGAAGGGAGGTTGGCACAGTTGACCATGTCCTGCACACCCTTCTGTCATGTCCCTCCTGGGGACAGTTTAATTGGGAGTGTTTTAGAAATGTGTTTCTGTAGCTCTGCAGCTGAAAGGGGTCTTGGGTGAATGGACGGCAGAGGCTGGGGTTGTCCACTGCTGTTCTTCACATAAATATCTCCCAGAAACCTTTGCAAAGTGTCACCCACATGTATCATTTTAAGTCTGATTTTTTTTAACTCAGCCCCAGTGTGTCTTATACTTAGCAGCTGTTTTTATTTTCTAGAAGGTGGAAGGATTGGTGGAAAACGTGTCTTCCTTACTTAAATATTGAGCCCTTGAGCCTAGAATTGGGTTGTCTTCCAAGATCTCCTGAGTAAATTGGGAGCATGGGGACCATGGAAGAGAGTTGAAGGGGAGGGGAGAGGCAGGGAGGAGAGCAGAGAAAAATGTATAGCTCAATAAAATAAAATAAAACTCTCTAACCCTAAGTCAAGAAGGAGCAGAGCCACTTCTATGGGCTCCACAATTCTTGAGATAGATAATTGTGGTTTTGATTTGCATTTTATTTATTGCTAATAATTTGTAGTATTTTTCTTGTATCTTTTGGCCATTTGTATATGCTCTTTTGAAAAATAGCTACTTATGACATTTGCTCACTTTAAATTAATTTTTCTCCTTTGCTATTTAGTTAATGTCTTTGTGCATTCTTGTTTTTAAGTCATTGTTTCATGTCTGGTTTGAGAATGTTAAATGTATTTTCAGCTTATCTCTATATTCTGTGTTTACCTTGCTGTGATAAAGTTATTTTAGTTTGAAAAAAATTGAATTGTCTTCATTAACTTTCAATGAGGAAACAAACATACTTTTACATTATGAGTCAGTAGTCATGGAATCACATGCATCAGTCTGTCCTAAGCAAGAGTTTTGCAAAGTAGCACTTATTGGCCCTTTGAAAAATGTGTGGTTTTCTTCCTTCTGTTTCGTTAAAAGGAAAAATACTGTTGTGACCTTCTAGATTGATTTCCCATTCTACTCAGGATGTGTTTTGCTAGTTGAGAACCTGCCCTCTGCTGCCCAGTCCCAAGCATTGGGTCCTCAGGTTGAGGCTGTGGTGATGGGCACCAAGTTACAGAGGAAGTTTTTACACTGAAGGGGGCAGATGGGATGGCAGAAGCAGGAAGGGCCACAGATGTAAAAGAAGATGGCTGGAGTCTGACTGGGATAATGAAAAGTGTTAAAGCTAACTGACTACAAACTCCATAGCTTTGGCGATAGACTAAGGTGTTGTTCATTAGAGAATGTATTTCCCAAAGGGTGTCATTTCAGTTCAAGACACAAAGAAATTCTGTGGTTGTTTTTTGTTTTGTTTTTCGAGACATGGTTTCTCTGTGTAGCTCTGGCTGTCCTGGAACTCACTCTGTAAACCAGGCTGGCCTCAGAGATCCTCTTCCTCCACCCTCTGAGTGTTGGAATCAAAGGCTTGTTGCCACCCCACCCCCTGCTTGAAATTCTGTGTTTTTATAGGAAGAGTTGGGTGGAGTTTGCCGAGCTACAGAAGAGGAGATAGCTGACCAGTGAGACCAGTGTCTCAAACTGAGTGCCTCAGTAAGTAGGAGTGAAGCATATTACAGACATTGATGGATTTGCCTAAGGTTCCAAAGGGGAAGTGGAACAAGGACTCCCTTAATTCAGACTTCCGGTTCTCTTCTGTAAAGAGGGATGGTCGTGGGAGCCTCTCTGAGGATTGCTGTGGGATGAAATGCTGATGTAAGGTCTGTGAGTTCGAGAGCACAGCAGGAATGAAAGGTGGCTCTGTCTTTATCATGGGAGAAATGGAGGTGGGAGCAAGGTGGATAAAAGTGCAGGATTCCAATTGCCACTTAAGGACAGTTTTGTCACTTTGATTACACCCCAAAAGTTTTAAGTAAACCACACATGGTGACACACAGCTGTAATCCAGCAGTCAGGGAGATTGAGGCAGGAGTATTGAGTTCCAAGTCAACCTGGGCTGACTTAAAAACTAAATAGACAGGGTCCAATGAAAAGTGACAAAGTTTTAGAAAGATTCGTGTGGTAGCATGAGAGGGATTGATTGGAGCCTTTGACAAGGAGACTGCTTAAAGGCTTTTTGCTAAAATGAGCTTGAAATAAAAAGGCCTGATTTATCATCAGCAGCGGGAACAAAAAGAAAAAGGTGACAGGATTGAGTCTCATTGTAAGAGAGCAAGGGACAAGACACACGGTGCTGGTGCTGGAAGAACAGCAGATTCTTCTAGCAAATTGGGAACATAAGGATGGGGGAAAACCATGTTCAGCTTTTGACATTTTGAATTGAAGGTGGTAGTGGTCCGTACATCTGGTAGGAATCAGAGGTTGGGAAGTCCACACACTGCTTAGAGAAGAGACATCAGGATTGGAGGTTAGCATTTTATAGCCTTCTTCACCAAAGCCTAGGGATTGGTACTTACTCAGGAAGAAAGCACAGGAATAGAGAAAGGATTTCATATTTAACAGCAAGGGACAGAGGACTCAAGGTACAGAGCTCCCAAGGACAAAGGGGTTAACTTAGAAGCTGACTTGTGTGGCAGCACCTGTCCTTCAAGTATTGGTAGACTTGCCCGTTTTCTTTACCCAGGGTTCTTGGCATTGGAAATGGCAGACAGGAAGGGGAGAAACTGAAAATCATCAAGTATCTGTTCGAGCCTGAGAATTTCACATGTGTTGACCCATTTAATTGTCATGTCAGTCATAATTTTATACCTATTTTATTACAATTTTATTTTTGTGTGAGTGTGTGTGCGCACACATGCATGTGTGCACACATGCATGGCACAGCCAGCACATATATGGAGTGAAAACCTGCACTCATGCAAAATTAAATAATAAAGCCAAAACAACTCAGCAAATTCTGTGTTATAGATTAGGAAGCTGAAGGCTTCTTTGTCCTCAGTCACATGAATAAGAAATGCTTAAAAATAATAGCCAGAATTTTGGACCAAATTTTATCAGAAACTGAAGCCGATGTCCGTTTCTTTTTAATTTGGAGGTCAGCAAGCTTCTGTGTTTGGGCAGCTATTGCATTTGGCTTTGTGAGCCACAGAGTCTAATTTATGGCTGCCCCACTCTGGCAGTGTAATGAAAGCAGCCACCGATGATACAGAAACATGAACATGCCTGTGAGAGCCAGTTAATCTTAGGGCACTGAAATTTGAATTTCGTGTAATTTCCAAGCTAGTTAAATACTACATTTATTTTATCTAGCCTGTCTTGTGGGTTAAACCTGAAGGCTGAAAATGGTAAGCAAGCCCCCTGTCACACCCATAGCCATAAATATTATTCTTTTTAAAGCTTCCTAGTCATTTAAAAATATAAATACCATTGTTAATGGGTCAAATGAAAACAGATCTCAGGCCACATTCGGTCCACAGGCTGAAGTTTGATGATCCTTGCTTCCTTATGTCTGTGAGTTGTTAGGTCTCAAACTCTGTCAGACAGCTGAGGTGCCTAATAACATCAAAGCTGATGCTGACTGCCAGGTTCTCCTCCCTGCATCCCTCAGTCCTTACCTGTTACAGGGTCTTCTTGGCTGGCATATCCCCAACCCCTACCCTAAACTTCTCCAGCACATAGATTGGGCTGAGCTGACCTTCCCCTAGCTGCTCTTCCTGTATAACCTAGCCATTTTGGATACACTGGCCTTTGGGGGGGGGCATTTTTGATGCTGTCTCAGGTTCCTCTCTGTTTCTCTCCTCTCCTGCCTCTGCTCACGTGGCCCAGCTCAGTTGGCTAGTCATGTTCACCCTGAACTCTCCAGATGCCTCTGTGTCTGGCTATGCTCACCCTCATATCTACTGTTTTCTTTATATCTACAATAAACCTTCTCCACCATGCCTAGAGCAGTCATGTCCTCTTTTTATTTCTTTTTTTTTTCATTCATGAATGTTTGGCAAGATTATACGGATAATAACCTCATACATCCCTGGTGTCCATGGAGCTCAGAAGAGGGTGTCAGAATCCCTGGAATTGGGAGTAACGGCTGATTGTGTGAGCTGCCATGGGGGTACTAGGAACCAAGCCTGGGTCCTCTCTGAGAGCAATGAGCACTCTTAACTAGTGTACCAACTCTTCAGCCCCCACCCATTACTATTGCAAGGAACCACTTGTTCATCCCTGCCGCCCAGAACCGAAATGATCACGCAGAAACTATTAATTAAATCACTGCTTGGCCCATTAGCTCTAGCTTCTTATTGGCTAACTCTTACATTAAAATGTAATTTAACCCATCTATTAATCTGTATATCACGAGGCTGTGGCCTACCAGCTAAGTTTCAGTACTATTTCAAGCGGTGGATCCATGGTATCTCCCTGACTCCGCCCTACTTTCTCCCAGCATTCAGTCCAATCCTCTCCACCTACCTAAGTTCTGCCCCATCAACAGGCCAAGGCAGTTTCTTTATTCATTTATGGTAACCACAGCACACAGAGGGGACTCCCACATCACACTACTTTTTCTAAGACAAAGTTTTGTTAGGTATCCCAGAACTTGAGGTCCTCCTGCTTCCCAAGTGTTGGAATTATGGCAGAAACCACCATGCCTGCTGTCTTTGCTTACTCTATGCAAATATGCTTGCTAGCTAGGCTTTGGGGGGGCTCCAGCCTTCTAAGATAAGACAAGTAATGCTGGGTAGCAGGAATCACCAGCTCATGTCTAACATAGAGGAGAAAAAAGATAGGCCCTCTAAGTTTCGTGATGAGTGTCTGAGGGCGTCCCATAAAGAATAATAGGTGTCAGATAAACAGGTATGGAGCTGGGGAAAGCAAATAGATGGGTTTGGCAATTGATTAGGCATGAGGCTTCTGGAAAGAGTTGAAAGTTGGGGTTTCTAGCTTGAGTTAAAATGCATAAGCGCACAATTGAAGGTAGGAGCAGTGAACACTAAAGAGGAGAGTGACCCCGTTTAGCTTTGTCTGCAGCAGTAGAAGATCTGCCTACCCAGGGTGGCAGACCTTGTGGATTGAGAAGACAACGAGACTGTCACTAAGCTCTGGGGAATTCTCAAGACTGAAGGTGCAGGACAGTAACGAAAAGAGCCTGGAGAGAGCTTGGTGCTGAGTAAGGAAGGCGGATTTTGTCCACTTGACACAAGCTAGAGTCATTTGGGAAGAAGGAGCGTCAATTGAGAAGATGCCCCCATTGGGGTGGTCTGTAGACAAGCTTGTGTGGCATTTCCTTGATTAATGATTGGTATGGGAGGGCCTGGCTAAGTAGAGGCAGTGCCACCCCTGGGTGGGTAGTTTTGAATGGTATAAGATTGGTCTTTTATTGTTGTTGTCCTTTGGTTTATTGTGGCCCAGTTTTCTAGACCTTTTATTTAGGTGGAAAGGGGTCTCTGTAGAAGGCCGTGCAGAGCTGTATAAGTCCAGCCTGAGCTCTAGCTATGGGAATTAGTTTATTTCAGTCATTTTCTGTGGTAAAATCAAAGGTAGCGTAATGGATGATTTGGTTTTATAGGAAAACAGTTGTTGCTGCAGCCTCTGTCTCTCCCTTTGCTACCCCTCCTTCCAACTGTGGTCCTGAAGGGCTGAATCATCACCAGGTAGTGACCAAGTAAGGCCTAGAATTCAGATCTCATGACTCAACTCTAGACCATATTCTTCTTCCATTCTGCTGGCATGAGAGACCAGAAATCCTGGCAGGAGCTATTGTCAGTTCGTAGATGCACGGAGGGAAGGCTACCATAGTGGTTAGAGCTTTCCTGCTCATGGCTTTAATTTTTGCTCAGTTCTGAACAGTGAAGTTCTAAGTGAGACTTGAATGACTGCCTGGCTTCACGTCCCAGTTTGACCACTGACTATGATCTAGGGTAAGTTACTTAGGTCTCTGTATATCATTTAGTGAAATGAGTATAATTCTTAGCAGCCTTGGCATGGTCGTATGTCGTGGTTAATGTGGATGAAATTAACAGCCCTGGTTGTCGTGGAACTCGCTCTGTAGATCAGACTAGCCTCGAACTCAGAGATCCACCTGCCTCTGCCACCCAAGTGCTGGGATTAAAAGGTGTGTGCCACTACCACCTGGCTGTACAACACATTTTAAGATGTATATACATTTATGGAATGGCTTATAGAGCTAATGACTGTATATAGTACTGCTTTACATATTTTTGTGGTTCACAACGTACTGAGTATGTCTTATTTGAGACAAACTGGGTTGGAATGCTTTGTTAGTAATGGAATCAAATTACACAATAAAAATTGCACAACAGGATACTCATAGACTTGCTAAACTTACAGATAGCTAAGTATCAGGTATAAAAAACCCAAGATACAATATCATACGGTTTCATGGAAGGTTACAAATAGTGTATGAGTTGTGACTACACTGCACTGAGTTTTAAAGATAAATATACAAATGCATTATATAGAGGAATGGTTAAAAACTACCTTTTTACCATTGAGCAAGTCAGATTATTGTACTAGAACGTGATGTTATAATTACTACTTGGAACCAAGCAAGTGTAAAATAGTTCATTGACAAAAAACTGTACCTTCTATTCCAGCGTTCTTTGTATCATCAATGTTTAAAAGCATTTCCATTGCACTTTGAGCATCATCAGATAGCTTTTCTTCACCTTCTAGCCAAGGGATATCTTCAGATACAAATATAAGTAAAATTGTTTGACTTTCCCTTGGGGATCCACACTTGGGTATTTCTTACTTTCCACAAACCTTGGAGAAATTGACACCCACAATCTGGTTGTATCTTACTTTGTTTTGAATGCCTCTTTTTCTCATGCCCCTCTGTCTCCTTAACTTTATATTAAAATACCTTTATTAGGGTACTATATTTTATTTATTATTAGTATCTTCGTGTGCCAGAGGACACCTTTAAGGAATAGCTTTTCTTCTTCCCCTTTGGGATCTGACAGGTTGCTAAGCTTACATAGCAAGTGCTTTCGTCCAGAACCATCTTGCTGGCTCCTTCAAACAGTCCTGCTAAGCCTGGCTGATCTAGAGCTCTACTAGAATGGTCTGGCCTTGAGTTTGTACTTGTGTGTCCCACCACACTCTGGTATACTTCCTTTCCCAAGATAGTGCTCCTGGAGGGCCCAGAGGTGGTGGTGCAGGCCTTTAATCACAGCATTTGAGAGGCAGAGGCAGTTGGATCTCTTGAGTTCAAGACCAGTTTGATCTACAGTAAGTTTCAAGACAACCATGGCTACACAGAGAAACCCTGTTGGAGAGGGGGCAAGATAATGTTCCTGTCCCTGAGAGGTTTGCATTCTAATGGTCAGGAGTACAAGACACTCCTGGATGTACCTGTGGGAGTTAATGAATGGGTCTTTTCTGTCTGGTATGTAGAATAGAAGCAGATAAGGCTCTCTTAGGCCAGGGAGCATGAGGAGACAAGGATGGAAGATGCAGAAGAACAGTTATGCTAAGGAAGTACAGTGGTGAGGTGCACCAGGCCTATACCAGGCTAGCACACCAAATCAGTGGCTTTTTCCATTGGATTCAGAAATGCTTTGTTAGAATATCACTGTAGGCCTTGTCTTTCCCTTCATTGCATATGATTTAAAGACTTTCTCATGGACGTGAGAGATGTGTTTGGATATTGAAGGAAGAGGAAGTCTTTACTGGTTGAGTAGTTCAGTGTTGATTCTGTAAATGGTCCACCTAGAGACAAGAGAGGACTACTTGAAGTGATTGTTACTTCTCTCTGTTGTGGGTTTTGTATTTTTTTATGTTTTTGAGAAAGGGTTTCACTATGTAGCCCTGGCTAGCCTGGAACTCAACACAGTTGCTCAGAGACTGTTCTCTTGCTTTCCTAGGTTTTAGATGTGTACTGCTCCACACTTTTTTTTTAGTTGACAAATTAACTCATATTTAATATATTCTCTTTTTTTCTCCCTCAAGACAGGGTTTCTCTTGGCCATCCTGGAATTCTCACTATAGACCAGGCTGGCCTCAGACTCACAGAGATCCCCCTGCCCCTGCCTCCCAAGTGCTGGGGCTAAAGGCGTGTGTCACCACTGGCCTGCAATATATTCTTTGCTGTATTCCACGTCTTTAGCCGTAGCATTTTTTACTTTTTTGGTGGTGAGGGCTTGGCAGTGCTAGGATAGAGAAGCTGGTAGACTTGTGGATCAAATTCCAAACCTGGGGTATGAACTTGACATACACACCCAGATCTTTTGCTAGTACAAGTCTGTGTATGTTGTAGTGGATGTGTGTCTGGTGTGGGTGTCATTCCTCAGATAACTTAATTTTGGAGACAAAATTTTTCACTGAACCTGGAACTCACCAATTTGCCTAGAGTGGCTGGCCAACAATTCTTTGGGGTAATGTGTGTGTTGCTGTTATTTTGTTTTGTGATCTTTGGCTTGGTTTGGTTTTGAGTGTCTGTCAGACTGGCCTCCCAGTTGGCTGCAGTCCTCTTGCTGCTTCTTCCCAAGTGCTGGCATTACAGGGGTGAGGCACTACTTCTTACTAAATGATTTCTTTGCAAGTGTTACACACACATCTTTCATCTTCCATATTTCTTTAAATGGTACCCGGTTTCAGAGGCTTATTTTTGGGAAGGATATTATATAGGTCCTGAATATTCTATGATACTTCTTATATCACATTGAGAGATCCATAATGTCTGGTTGCCTGAGAGGGTCAGATGGCACGCTGCCCTCCTCTGGTGGTCACCTATGTGAACCTCTTGGAGCCATTCTTTCATAGTGATAGTTGAGTTTCTTATCATTTTTCTGTAATAAATTTTCTGGAATTTTTCTATAAATAAATCTTACTCTAATTTTAAAAAAAGAATGAAAAACTATACCATAAAAGAAAAATGTTCTATAAAGTCATTCTGGGCTAGAGAAGTGGCTCAGCTGTTAAAAGCACTTCTTGCTCTTCAGGGGACCTGAGTTCCCAGCACTCCTGTGATGCAGCTTGTGTCTGTAATTGCAACTCCAGGGGATCCAGCTCCCTCTTGCTTCTGTGGGCACCCAAACACAGAGACACAGGAATAAAAAAATGTAATTCATGGTATTAATGCTCAGGGGCTGGGGTGTAGTCAGAAGTAGAAAGAATACTTGCCAAACATTCAAGAGGCCATGGGTTTGATCCTCAGCTCCCTCTACATATACCCCAGGAGTATGTGCTCTGAAATAAATAAGCATTCTATTAGCAGTCATGAGCTACAGTAGTTGCTGTCAGCATTGTTTGTATTTACCAATTCAAGGTATCACGTTCCAAACTGTTGGATTGCTGGTGTTGTCATTGGGTGTTAAAACATGCAGAAGTACTTGGTAGCTGCATGTAAAAAATGGAGTTAGTTACTTATGTTTTAAAAATTAGGTTTTTTCCCTTTTGGTACATTTGGAAGTACGTGTGACAGGTGGAAAGTTCAGTTGCCATCACATAGCAGGTATTAGACTGCCTGGCAGCCACTTCCAAATAAATACTAAAGCAAGAAACATTGTGCCAGCCATGCTTCCATAGCACCTGTTAGGAGCTAGTACCACCCACATCAGTAACCACTGGTCAAGTGCACATAGTAAGATAGGAAATAGAGTGACTTTAAACAAACATTTGAGAAGAGCTTAAAAAATCTATTTGGTACTATTATTTTATACTTTAAAATCTTAAGAGACTCCTTAATTTTTTAATTATGTATATATGGGGGGGATTTTCCGCCTTGTTTACGAAGTGGCACACGTGGAGGTTAAAGGATAATATGCAGAAGTTGGTTCTCCTACTATATGGGTTCCATGTATCCTTACCTACCGAGCCATCGTTTGTGTGTGTGTGTGTGTGCACGCGCGCGTGCCTACATGCAGTAGCACACTTGTGAAAAATGCAGTAGCACACTTGTGAAAATTAGAGAGCAGCTTGCATGTGTTGTAACTCATGCTGATGGGCTTAACTGCAGGTGGCTCCTTTGCTTGCTGAGCTATCTCACCAGATCCCAGCTTTTAATTTTTCTTTTATTTTTGTTATTTCTTTCTTGGTGTGCACTTGTTTGTGTGTGTGTATATACGCACATGTGCATGGCACTTGAGTAAAGGTCAGAATACAGCATTCTAGGGTCCATTCTCTGTTTTTATCATGTGGATCTGGAGATCAAATTCAGGTCAGGACTAACAAGTCCCTTACCTGCTGAGCCACTTTGCCAGTTCTGGATTTTGTTGTTTGCTCTGATTTTTGAGACAGATGTTCATGTAGCCAAGACTGGCCTAGAACTCTTGACCCTTCTGCTCCCACCTTCCAAGAACTGGGATTACACCTTGCTGAGTTGCATTTAGGATTTCTTTATGCCTAAAAAACCAGCATCATGTTTGAGAGCTTTCTTTTTTTCCTTCCCCCCCCCCTTTCTTGGATTTTCAAGACAGGATTACTTTATGTAGCCCTGGCTGTCTTGGAGCTCAGTCTGTAGACCAGGCAGACATCAAACTCAGAGATCTGCCTACTTCTGCCTCCCAAGTGCTGGGATTGTAGGTGTGTGCCATCACCACCCAGTGGTTTGTTTTTAATTAAGACAGAAAAGGCAGGACAGCAACTGAGGGAATGGTTTACAGAAGGCATCTATGTAGGAGGTGGGAAAGTGGAAGATGTGAGAGGGTCTGGAGTATGGGGGATGAGTCACAAGACATGAGACGGAGTGTGAGGGAATGTATAGGAGAATTGTTGAATTATGTTGTCTGTTCCTGTAGAAAATATTTAGAATTGGATGACACTTCAATATTAATTTGCAGAATTATTTGACTTTAATCTGTAGCATGAAGTACATTTTATGGTGCCTATAAAATAAACACATAATAAAAGTAGAAATTATAAAATAGCCATATTTACATGTGGTCTGAATATCTTCAATCTGTTCCATTTTAAAGAAGTTCTGATTGAGACCAGGCATGGTGGTATGTTCTTTGAATCCCAGTAGAGGCATTCTCTGTGACTTCAAGGCCAGCTAGATCCACATGATTAAGTTCCATCCTAGCCAGAGCTGTATAGTAAGACTCTGCCACTAAACATAAATAAATAAGTGCATTTGTGTGCAGATATTAACCAACACAAAGCAGAAAAACCATGTCTATTAAAGTTTTTTAAAGTTCTGATTGAGGTCCACTAAACTAAGCAGATCTTAACCTATTTTGAAGCCAGTGCTTCATTTATTTTTGCAACATATTTAATACCTGTTGATTGTTGAAATACAGTTAACTTACCTCTTTAATGTAGTCTTCTTAACTACATTAGACATTACAGTGAAATAGATAAGTATCTCCATCTACTTAAAATAAATTACTCTGGATTTAAAAGATTAAGAAGTCATTCTATTTTATAGAGTATGGAAATAGGCTACAGAGGCCGAAGGATCTTGGAAATTTAGGGGTAGGCTAGCTAGCAGGCCTACATCGTCAGACCCCGTGTTTAAAAATATAAAGTAGAACAACAGCAACAACAAAAGCGCTAAAGATTCATAGAGGTACAGATACCAGAATGGAAATTCATAGAAAAATAAAGCTTTTGTAGATTGTAAATTTCAAAATGGCTCGGTGGATAAAGTGATTGCCATGTAAGCATGAGGCCCTCAGTTTGTTCTCCGGCACTCATATAAAAGCAAGATGCAGCAGTACACCCCTGGAAGCTCAGCTTAAGGGTTATCAGGATCATTAGCCAGGCAAGTCCTGGGGCCATATCAGTATGAACCTCTAGGTCCAGTGAGAGACTCCATCTCAAAAAATAAAGTGGAATATACCTTTAATTCCAACACATGGGAGGGCAGAGATAGGCAGATCTCTGAGTTTGAGGTCAGCCAGGTCTACACAGTGAGTTCTATGATAGGGATATGTAGGCTGTCTCCAAAACAGACAAGCAACAAGGTGAGCCAGACAGTGATGGCGCACACCTTTAATCCCAGCACTCCAGAGGCAGAGGCAGAGGCAGGCAGATCTTGATGAGTTCCAGGTCAGCCTGGTCTACAAAGCAAGTTCCAGGACAGCCAGAGTTGTAACACCAAGAAACCATGTCTCAAAAAATCAAAATAAATGAATGAATGCATGAATGAGTGAATGAGGTAGTAAGTAATTGAAGAATTACTTACCAGTTGAATTAACATTGGTCTCTGTCCTCCATTTATGTGCACTCACAGGCAAACACACCCACACATATATCCAGAGAAGCACACCCATCTTCATTGTCACATGAGAAAAATGCTTCACCAATTGTCTGGGTATGCCCTAATCCATTCAAGCTTACACCTAAAATTAACCATCACAGTGGAATATCTGAAAAACAAATGTTCATCAAAATTGGGAAAAAAAATGTTGTTTCATATAAAAAATACAAATAGGTATTATATTTAGATAATTTGTTCAAAGGTTTTTTTTTAATGTGTGCGTATGTGTACCTGTGAGCTTATGTGCACCGCCTATGTACAAATGTCTGAGGATGTCAGAGGGTATTGGAATCCCCTTCCCTTCCAAACTAGAGTTACAGGCAGTTGTGACCCTGGTTGTTAGCTACTGGATATAAGTGGTAGAACCCAAGCCCTGCTCCTCTGCAAGAGCTGAAGCACTCTTGATTACTGAGCCATCTCTAGCCCCTTATGTTTAGATAATTGCTGAAGTTTTAGTTTTGTTGTATATTTATTTTTAGCCATCTTTTCCTCACCCAGATTTTTCTTTCATATGTATGTTTTGTCTAAGCAAAACATATATATGTACTGTGTGTGTGGGTACCTAGTATCCAGTGAACCAGGCATAAGCTCCCTCAGAGCTAGAGTAATGTATGGTTGTATATTACCGTATGAGTGCTAGGAACTGGACCCTGTCCTCTGGAAGAGTAGCCACTGTTTTAACTGCTGAGCCATCTCTCCAGCTCCACGTTCCTTTCTTGAGCCAGACTGAAGTGAGTCTGTGTTTCCTTCTACCTGGTTCAGTTTCAGTGATCTTTTAACCCTTGAGCATTTTGAGGTGAAAATACCATTACAGCTGGATTAAAGCGAATTCATCAGCCTCTTCTGTGAATCCACTTTAGAAAGCACTGAGGTGGAAAAGGCATAGGGGAGCAAGCACAGGATGCTGTGTCACCTAAAGAAACCTGATGGAAACTTAACCCCCTTTAAATGTGCCTCCCCTAGTGACTTAGAAAATTACAGAAAACATACTCATCTATACAAAATATAAATAATTTTTTTTTTTAAAAAGGAATCTGTAGCAGAAGACTGGGAGGAGGAGTTCATGGGGCTGCTATCCAAACTTGAGAAGGACCGGAAGGGATCAGGGAGACGATCCTAATTCAATTAGAATACAAACCTTGGAGGATCCTGGATGGCTTTGGCATTCTCATTGACACCTCCTATGCATCTTGGCGGGTTTGGGTTTTTGTTGGGGGTTTCACTATGTAGCTTTGACTGGCCTGGAACTCACAGAGACCCACATTTGCTGCTCCCCAGGCTGGGATTACAGGCTCGTGCCGGCACACCCAAACCTTGTTTCTGAAAAAGAGAAATGCAAAAAAGAGACATTAGCAAAACAAAAGCTGAAGGCTTCAGGACCTCCTCAGAGATTCTAGTAGAATTTCCCAGAAATGATTTTTAAAAAGACATTTGCAGGGAGAATCCCAGTGTTGAGGCTGTGGGTGTGCTTATGCTGAGGCTGGTCTTTGAATCTGATTTTCACCTTCCGGATAGCTCCCTCTCCTCCACAGCAAGAGAAAGAAATCTGCATGGTAGGAAGAAGATACAGTAGAGAAGTAAAACTCACTCCCTTGTTCTAGGCAGACCTGTGATGCAGATTCACATATCCAAAGAGAACTCTAACACATGCTCGATAGTAGGAAAACCCCCGAGCTTCTTTGTCTTCACGAGAGGTGAGCTTTACAAGAGAGAGCATTGCAAGGGGAGCCGTCTGCACAGGACCTTGCCGTGGCGATGGCTGGGCAAGTGAAAGTGTGGCAGGTTTCTGACCGTGAGAAAGCGAAAAAAGAAGTGTTGACAGAGGTTTCTGTCCCACCCAGTTCCTGGTCATTCCCAAAGAAACACAGAGTTCTCCTACATTAATTATAAACTGGTTGACCTATTAGCTTATGCTTTCTTGTCAATTAACTCTTACATTAGTCCATAATACTTGTCTGTGTTAGCCACGTGGTTGGTACCTTTTATCAGCAAGGCATTCTCATCTTGCTTCCTCTGCATCTGGGTG
>LOEQ01000403.1:292624-304830 GCA_001685075.1 Bramus lutescens | reverse complement strand
CATGTTGCTATCCAGTTATGCCAGCACCACTTGTTAAATATGCTTTCTTTTTTCCATTTGATATTTTTGTTTCCTTGTCAAAGATCAGGTGTTCAAAGATGTGTGGATTGATGTCCGTCCAGGCAGGTCTTCTAATTCTGTTCCATTGGTCCTCCTGTCTGTTCTTATGCCAATACCAGGCTGTTTTCAGTACTGTAGCTCTATAGTAGAGTTTTGAAGTCAGGGATTGTGATGCCTCCAGAAGTTCTTTTATTGTACAGGATTGTTTTTGGCTATCCTAGGTTTTTTGCTTTTCCATATGAAGTTAAGTACTGTTCTTTCGAGGTCTTTGAAGAATTTTGATGGGCATTGCATTGAATCTGTACAAATGACTTTTTAAAAGGAATTCATGGCATTTAATCTAGACTGGAGAATATTCTCATGTGCAGTGTGAAAGGAGAAACAAGGAGGACAGAACACCCCTCAAACCCTTCTTGCAGTTTTGTAAGCTACTCCGAACGTCTTGTGTCATTGACTGTGAAAGTAGTGCCAGTGATGATACATACGCATTCATGTATGTGTACACATGCATACTCATAAAGAAAGCCAGCCTAAGCTAGGATGCCCAGCATGGTATGCTGCAGTAGTTAGCAGAATAAAGTGTAGAGGAGACTTTTAGGGTACGGATAATGTCTGTTACTGAGTCTAGACCATGGGTTATTTCAGACACGCTCACCATTGAAAATGCAGCTGCATTTCTGATACGAGTCTGTTCTGTATGCTACACTCCAGTAAACAGTATACTAATACCATGGCCTCAGGATCTGGGTGATGCCCATCACTTGAGTCCAGACTTGGGTTTCTGTCTTCTTGCTTGTTTCTTGGTGCTGAGGACTGAGGGTAGGATCTCCCATGTTCTGGATAACGTGCTCTAGTACTGAGCTCCATCTTCCAACCCTCTGAGTTAAACTGTGAATCTGCTCCTGAGCGGAATTACCACCTCATATGTGACTGACATCTGCCATTTCACTGTCTTCCTGGTGGTTTTCATTTCTGCTCCTTAGATGGGATCTGATTTCTACCTCTTGCACCATTACTCAACTCTCTGCTACTCTTTGGGTTTCTGTAGTTCTGAAGTCCTACAGGAAATAATTATTCTCAGATATAAATGCCTACTTTTCTCATACTGAATAGTGACTTTTTCTAGGTGGAGAGCTTCAGTTTGGAGTCTTGGCATCCATGTACATTACCTTTTAGTGTCTAGTGGTCATATCAAAAACACCAGATTTATTTATTTTTATTTATTGCCTTTGTTTTGTTGAGACAGGGTCTTGGCGTGTATTGCAGGCTGGACCCAAACTTATATGATCCTTTTATCTCAGCTTTCTGGGTACAGGTACTGTAGGCGTGCACCACCATGCCCATCTGGGATTCTTGATCTCTGTGTGAAGCCCTTACTCAATTCCCTATCTCCTTCCTGGAAGCTGATAGAATGTTTATCCACAGAGTTGAGTGCTCAGTGGATGCCTTTCCTTCCTTCTCTCCCTCCATACCCCTCTCTCTTTCTTAATATTTATTTTTTTAATTCCTGGGTTGGGGTGTATGTGCTGGTGGAGACCAGAAGAGGACATCAGATTCCCTGGAGTTGGAGTTACAAGAGGTTGTGAGCTGCCTGAGCTGGATGCTGGGAACTGGACTTGGGTCCTCTAGAAGAGCAGCCAGTAACTGCTGAGCCACCTCTCCAGCTCCAAGGGGTAGCAGTTTGTGTTCTCTATTCTGGGAAGGTTTCTTGCATTACTCCATTGGTTATTTTCTCTATTCCAGTAGTTTCCACTATTGGAATTCCTGGACCAGACTTCAGTTTTCCCCTTTGGCATTTTCTTTTGTTTTGTTTTTTGTTTTGTTCATTTTTGTTTTTCAAGACAGGGTTATTCTTTGTGGTCCTGGCTGTCCTAGAACTTGCTCTGTAGACCAGCCTGGCCTCAAACTCACAGAGATCCGTCTACCTCTGCCTCCTGAGTGTTGGGATTAAAGATTAAAGGTGCTTTATTCTCTCTCCTTCCCTTTTCCCTGTGACCGAGTCCCTATCTTAACTATAGTCACACACCTTATTCCTTTGTCAGTGACGCTTTGAGTTCCCTTTATGTTCTTTAGTGAATGAGCTGTTTTCTGCTTAAGTAGAATATAATTTTGGAGAAACAACTTAGAATCAACTGTCTCAGGAAGTTCTGCCAGTCTCTCCCTTTGATTAGTTGTCCTGGTTGGAGTATCACCTCACTATGCCAATGCAGGCATTTTGTTGGGTATCTCTTAAATTGAGTTGTTTTCTTACATTTCCTGCTTCCAGGAGTAGGATTCAGCTTTTTTCCATTCTCCCAGTTCCACTGTCTAGTTTTAAAGTCTGTGGCATTTCATTCTCTTTATCCTTGTGAAATTTTTATTCTCCCAATTCTATTACAAAATTTTAAGAGTTTCAAAAAGGAGGAAGATTAAGTTTTTGAGACCATTCTAGATCTTATTTTCACAAAATTGTGGTTTATAGTCTCAGATAACATTGTCCATTATCCTAAGAGTCTGAAGCATAGTCCATTAGTCCTTAAGTGTGTCCACTGACATTGAGGAACTGAATTTAAGTAATTGACACCGGGCCTAAGGAATTGGAATCTCAGTTACATCTACAGTAAGGATGTTTCTTTCATGTTTCATTCTCCTTGGTTGACCTTTTCGCTTTTGTCAGCATGGACTCTTACCTGATGTTGTTCCTGCTTTTTTTCATTCTGATGCTCCATGTCTGGTTTCAGCATCCTGAAACTTGGCTTATGTAGACCGACTGGGCTGGCCTGGATCCTGAGTACCAGGACTGTAGGTGTGCGCCCCCAACATCTGACCATCTCTCACGTCTCTTTGACATGCTCCCATAATCATTTTCTGGGTCATTCATTGTAGATGTAGGTGTCTCGGGTTCATGTACTTGCTGTTCCCCAATCCCTGGGATGATCCATGTCTTCAGGAAGCCCAGGTTCCTCCTTATGGAAGTGCTGTTTGAATGCCAAGAGCTGCAGGGCTTGCCCAATGTGCTCATTACTAGCTCTCACTAGGCCCACTTAGCTACCAATGGGTTTACCTTGCTATTATTACTTAGGACAGCGTAGAGCAGTGGTCCTCAGCCTTCCTAATGCTTCAGTCCTTTAATACAGTTTCTCATGTTATGGTGATGCCTCCAACCATAAAATTATTTTTATTGCTACTTCATAACTGTAATTTTGCTACTGTTAGGAACCATGATATAAATATCTGTTTTCTGATGGTGATCTCTGTGAAAGGGTCGTTCGATGCTCAAGGGAGTTGTGACCAATAGGTTGAGAGACTCTGGTATAGAGGTTTCTGTCGCTGTGAAAAGGAGAATGTTGGCCTTACTTTTAGGATAAAATGAGTTCAGGGTCCTTCTAGGACACACACAGTTAGTTGGCACTTTGCCTTCTGAGGTGGCTGGTGAGAAGAGTGCTACTCACCTCTTCCTGTCTTCTCTCTAGGCCTCCCATTGACAGAATAGAAACGAGAAAGCAGCAGCCTAAGGAGTCTGGATAACTGCACAGGGTTTCCCAACTTTGGTATCCTGAGCATTCGAGCCTCCACTCAAGGAGGGAAAGGGTGTTTAGTAACAGAATCTGCCTGGTGGCTTTATACCCACCCCATTGTTACAATTGTGAATACCCTTACCTTGTCGGATGGTGTGGGGGATCAAGAAGGGTGGGCTTGGTGCTGAGAAAACATAGTCCTGGCAGGAGCCTGTACCTGCTTTATGTCAAGTGGCCATGAGGCAAGAGAGAATCCTGTTGTGCCTATGCCGCCCTTCAATGTGGAGAGATTATCCCACTTGGCTGTCTAGCCCCATGTGCTGCAATTACAGATGTATGCCATGACCCACTGCTTGGTTGTCTATTTGTAGTCTTGGCTATCCTGGAACTCACTCGGTAGACCATCTAGTCTCAAACTCAAGAGATCCACTTGTCTCTGCTTCCTGAACGCTGTCATGTACCAGAAGTGCCCGGCACTTCGTTTTACTTGGTGTAGGAAGTAAAGACGAGTGAAGCAGTTTTGTAATGTTGTGTCTATCAGTCATGCCTAGTACTGTCCAGAGCTGCTATTGGTTCCATCACTTTGAACTCAGTGAGGAAACTGGAGCCAACAATAGAATGTTGAAGGTGGGGTTTGGGAGGACTTGATGGATTTCAGATGGGTTAGCCTAGAAGAGGAGAAAGTGGTTGACTTGGTGTGCATGGCGGTTTGGTATTTTAAGGTTTATTTATTATGTATACAATGCTCTGTCTGCATGTATGCTGGCAGGCCAGAAGAGGTCATCAGATCTCACTCTGAAGATGGTTGTGAGCCACCATGTGGTTGCTGGGAATTGAACTCAGGACCTCTGGAAGAGCAGGCAGTGCTCTTAACCATTGATCCATCTCTCCAGCCTGCATGGTGGGTTTTATAACTGTTGTATGTGTAGAGAATGTGGAGGGAAGGACCTTGGCATCGTGTTTCAGTGTTTTGTGGAGAATGCTCCATAGAGTCATGACAGAGTGAGGCTGCATTTAATAAAATGTCTCCTAACACAGACCTATGGAAACCATTCGAACACAGTAGGAGGTATTGTCATTTGCCATTCTTAACCAGGATTGGTCACAAATGCATATGCAGACATTTGAGCTCAAATAGCATTAAAAGAACTGTAGCTGGAGGTTTCTCTCCCTCCTGCCAGTTCTCAACCTCTCTGAGGCTTAATTAATATTAATTATAACTGGCTGGCCTGTTAGCTCAGGCTTATTATTAACTAGCTCTTGCAACTTAAATTAACCCATTTATGTTATTCTATATTTTACCACAAGGCTCGTGGCTTGTTACCTCACATCTTGCTTTCCCTTTAGCTGCTGGCATCTCCCTGACTCTGCCTTCTTTTTCCCTATATCTTTGTTTGGATTTCCCACCTAGCTATATTCTGACCTACTATAGGCCATTGGTAATAAAACATATTCACAGCATGTAGAGGGACAGCCCACATCATTTCCCCTTTTCTGTTTAATCAAAAAAAGTTTTAACTTTAACATAGTAAAATTACATATAACAAAATAGTTATCAAGCAAGAATTATAGTTACAATACTCTATTTGTATTTGGCAAAATTAAAGAAAATATTCTATCATTCTATCTTTGTGAGTCTAAAAGTTTTATATCTGATTTATCATAACTAAGGAAAACGATAACTATCTGTCTTCAACTCCATCAGAGACCCCAGAAGGATATAATATTACCTAAGTAAACAGGAAGTACATTGTAAGTAACTTCCAAAACTCTAGAATTGACAGAAATAATCTGACTGTCTGGACGGTCACCCAGAGTTGAACAGGTACTTACAGAATTCTTTATATGTTTGAGAAGACAGAAATTAGAAAGGTTATATATTTGGAAATTATGTTGCTTGTTATTCTGCAGTGATCTGAAAGGATGAGGTCAGGTGAGAAAGCTCTAGATAAAGAAGATGGCAAAGCTTTGAAAGACTGTAATAGACATCAGTTTACAAACAGCTGAGAAAATCCTGCCCTATTTGAATGTGCTTAGGAAGAGCTAGCCCGTTTTGATGGTCTCAGACATAAGCACCTACCTGGAGGAATTCTTACCTGAGCTGGTGGACTGATGGTATAGGTCTTTAATCCCAGCTGTTCCGGAGGCTGAAGCAGGAAGATTGTGAGACCTACCTAGGTCCTAGTGTTTGTACATGATGGACTTTGATCATGTCCACCACCCCCACCGGCCTCCCTGCCCCCATCTCTTCCTATTCTAATGCTGCTTTAGTGAGCAGGTTTTCTCAAGAGCAGATGTGATGTAATAGCTCCTCCCAGAACCAGCCTCAGTTTCCCATTTGCTGCAGCTCCCTGATGCATGCACATAGAGAAGGTAATATTTTCAAAAATAGAACCCCTGAAATAGTTTCTCCTGTTGTAAGACATTTGTATTGTTTATTTTTATTACAGTTTTTATTTCCTGGAACTAGCTCCTGTAGACCAGGCTGGCCTTGAACTCACAGAAAAACCCTATCTCGAAAAAACAAAAACAAACAAAAAAAACCTCTTGCTGTTCTGAGGACCTGAGTTTGATTTTCAGTACCCATGTCCAGGAGGCTTACAACCACCTGTTACTCTAACTCCAGGGATCTGGTAAGTTCTGGACATTGGGTGTGGATGCACACACACGTACACATGATTGAAAATAATAAAAATCTTGAAAACCAGGTTGGAGAGATATATCATAGGTTAAGAACATTGATTGCTCTTCCAGACATCCTAAGTTCAATTCCCAGCAACTGTATGGTGGCTCACAACCATCTATAATAAGATGCTTGCAGGCAGACAGAACACTGCATAATAAATAAATTTTTTATGGATCTTAAACATGAAAATAACTGATGGATTTAAAAAACACAGTTTTTTTCTTTTTTCTTGTGTCTTTTGGGGAGGAGAGGTTATGACGGTTTCTTTTTAGCTTTGGATCCTGTCCTGTAACTTGCTGTGTAGACCAGGCTGGCCTCGAACTCATAGAGATTCAACAGCCTCTGCTTCCCAAGTGCTGGGATTAAAGGTGTGCGCCACCACCACCTGCTGGCCTCGAACTTGTGATCCTCTCGCCTCAGCCTCCTTCAGCAAATCCTGCTGGCATGCACCACCACAACCGGCGTGTCTTTAATATTTGTATATGGAATAGTATACATGTGCCCAGAGAGGACAGAAGAGCATTGGATGTCATGGAGCCCCTGGAACTGGTTCAAGGTAGTTGTGAGCCACCTGATGTAGATGCTGGGAAATGAACTTGGGGTCACCTAAAGAACAAGAAGTATTTTTAACCATAACTGTTTCTCCAGCCTTGTTTCATTTTGTTAAATTACATGGGGGGGGTGTATGTGTATCTGTGTGCTAGTGCGTGTGTGTGTGTACAAGTGCACATTTGTATATGATAGGTGTTGGGGTGCACAGCACCTAGCTCCACAGAGGCAAGACAGATTTCTCTTTCACTGCTATATCTTTAGTACCTTGAATATATTACATGACATGTAAGTCCTGTGATGGAATACCTGACAGCAGCTTGAGGGGAGTGTGGTAGTTGAGCTGAAAATGGCACCGTGGACTTGTGTGTTTGCCTACTTGGCCTCCAATTGGTGAACTGCTTGGAAGGATAAGGAGGTGTTGCCTTATTGGAAGAGGTACTAAGACTCTGAAACTATAAGCAAGCCATTTGATGCTTTTGTTTATAAGAGTTGCCTTGGATGCTGGGTGGTGGTGGTGCATCTCTGTGGCCCCAACAAATAGGCAGAAGGCAAGTGGATTTCTATGAGTTTTGAAGCCAGCCAAGGCTACACAGAGAAGCCCTGTCTTGCATGGAGGAGTGAGGTGTTGCCTTGGTCATGGTGTCTCTTCACAGCAATAGAACAGTGACTAATTGGTTGTGTTGTTTTAAACACCTGCCAGTAAGGCTGAGTTACTCCTGTAGCTACTTGTCTCTCTAGCACTTAACATAGAACTTTTGCTAGGTGTAAAATGATAGCTAATGATAGTTTTATTATATTTAGTAACTAATGAGATTAAGCATCTCTTCCTGTAGTAGTTGGCTTTGTTGTTCATTGTAGTGTCTGTTGACAGTGGTCCAATTTACTATTGGCTACTTTTTATTGATAGGTAAGAGTTTCTAACATATTCTAAATACCAAACTTTTGTCTGTTACATTGTACATAGCGAGTATGGGGCCTTTCATTCACTCTAGAGCTTTAGGGCATTAAGAAAAGGGTTGGTTTTAATGTAGTTGAATTCACCTGTTATTGTTTGGACCATGCGTGGGAGAGATGGAGAGTTAACAGATTATTCTTCCTCCTAGATCTGGACATCCTCTCTCTGCAGCCCAGCTTGGTGTCCCCTTGCAGTCTTCCTCTCGTGTCTGCCTTCCAGCCTCTGGTCTTATAGTGCCTTCTTGAGGGAAGGAAAAAAAATTTTCTTTCACAGTGATCTTTAGCCACGGTACTTAGGTTTTCAGAACCCTGGTTGCCTGTTCCTCCTCCCACCGCTTTGTACTGACCTTGCCTTCATGTTCTTCAATACATGTATTTGTTATTGGACTTTTTGTTCTGTTCCATGGCCTGATTTGTCTATCTCCCCCTCCTTCCTGTGTATTTGTGTGGTTTATGTGTACGTAGTCTTTGCATATGTGCTGATGCTTATGCACATGTATGTAGAAACCAGAGGTCAACTTTGGGCAGCTTCTTATCTCTTCCTCACCTTAATTTTTGAATCAGGATTCCTCGCTGAACCTGCAGCTCACTGATTGGCTGGCTATCTAGCAAATCCCAGGGATCCTGGTACTGAGTGTGCACTGCTGCAGCCAGTTTTTTTCCTGGGTTCTCATGCATCTGCAATCAGTACTTAACTAATCCAGCTCCCCAGCACCTAACATTTTTTAAATTGTATTTTACATCCTTTAATGCCTTTGAATACATTTTTATTAATTTGCTTCATAAAGGGTTTCCTGTCTTTGACTAGATTTATTCATAGGCTTCCTCCACCCCAATGGCCTGCCTTTTATTGTGGCCCTGAGTACATTTACATTGTTGTCATGACCATTATCCTTCTCCAGAATTTTCCCACCATCCACAACTGGAGCTCGACTCAGTAGACATATGTTGTAAGAGAGGGCCTGCTTGTTTGTCCCGGCTGCCCGGCTAGCTTAGCCCCGAAATAACCACACAGAAACTGTATTAATTAAAACACTGCTTGGCCATTAGCTCTAACTTCTTATTGGCTAACTCTAACATACTAGTTTAACCCATCTCCATTAATCTGTGTATCACCACGTGGCTGTGGCTTCCTGGAGATTCTAACCAGTGTCTATCTCAGGCAGAGGATCCATGGCTTCTCTCTGATTCTGCTTTCTTCCTCCCAGAATTCAGTTGTTTCCTCCGCCTGCCTAAGTTCTGCCCTATCAACTAGGCCAAGGCAGTTTCTTTATTCATTANACACAGAAACTGTATTAATTAAAACACTGCTTGGCCATTAGCTCTAACTTCTTATTGGCTAACTCTAACATACTAGTTTAACCCATCTCCATTAATCTGTGTATCACCACGTGGCTGTGGCTTCCTGGAGATTCTAACCAGTGTCTATCTCAGGCAGAGGATCCATGGCTTCTCTCTGATTCTGCTTTCTTCCTCCCAGAATTCAGTTGTTTCCTCCGCCTGCCTAAGTTCTGCCCTATCAACTAGGCCAAGGCAGTTTCTTTATTCATTAACCAATGAAAGCAGCACACAAACAGAAGGAACTCCTACACCAGACATACACTCCTGGTCCCCCTTTTCTTTAGCCCTTGATAACCAATCTTCTATTTTTTCTGTGAACTTAACTAATCTAGGTAGAATCATAAATTGCTTTAAAAGAATAATATGCCTTTCTATTTTGGAGTGGAGAAATATCATCAATATATTGTTAAACTTCCTTTTCTTTTTGGGGGGGAGGGGTTTGAGACTGGGTTTGTCTGTGTAGCCCTGGCTGTCCTGGAACTCACTTTATAGATCAGGCTGGCCTCAAACTTGGAAATCCACCTGCCTCTGCCTCCAAGTGCTGGTATGAAGGGCGTGCACCACCACTGCCCGGTGCCTTATCTAACTCACTGGCCTAGTACTTCATTTTGAGTTCAGCTATTTGAACGTTGAGCTTTCTGCACCTACAAGTGTATCATATGTTAAATAAAAGGCGTTTTCTTCTATTAAGCCTGCCTGTTGACTTTTCAATTTAAATGTTTAAGAAGTTTGAACTCTAATTATTTGACTCATTCATAGATCTACTATCTGCCTCTTGAAGTGCCCCAGCTCCCCTGCCCTCCTTTTTCTCTCTATGCAAGGTCTCAATCTGTAGCCCTGGCTGGTCTGGAACTCACTATGTAGACCAGGCTGGCCTCAAACTCACAGAGATCTGCCTGCCTCTGTTCCCCATATGCCACCTTTACTCTCCCTTTGAGCATATTAAGAATTGTAATGGCAGCTGGGTGGAGGTGGCACATGCCTTAATCCCAGTACCTGGGAGACTGAGGATTGTGAATTCAAGGTGAGCTTAGACTACATAGTGAGACATTATCTGAAAACCAAAAACTGAAGAATTAATATTTAAGTGTTTGATAATCTGTTTCTGATATGAACTTATAGTCTAATTATGGTATTACTTTGTGTGTATTATTGTTTAAAATGTACTTAGTCCTTGGGATTTTATACCTGCCAGGTGTTTGGTGGCATTTCTGAACCATTTGGCAAAAACTGGGCTGTGACCCTGTAGGAGTGTTTTGTACTTACACCTTTTCTGGGGCCATACAGTACTTTTTAAGAGGGGCTTTTACATTTCTTGAAATATTTGAAGCTTTCTTCCAGATAGTATTTCTCCATGTAGCCCTGCCTGACCTGAACTCCCTCTTGACAAAGCCATCTTTAAGTGTACTGCCCTCCTCCTGTCCTTGCTTCCTGAGTGCTGCCACCACAGACGACTGGNGGTCGTCTTCCTAGGATTGTAAGCTGATCTGAGTGAGGCCGTTCCTGCGCCGCTGGTACTGCTGTTTCCCTGTATTCTAGCTGCTAACTGGAGGTGCTGCTTCTTGTTTTATAGGTGTCAGCTGTGATGCATGTTTAAAAGGAAACTTTCGAGGTCGCAGATACAAGTGTTTAATTTGCTACGATTACGATCTTTGTGCATCTTGTTATGAAAGCGGGGCAACAACAACAAGGCATACAACTGACCACCCGATGCAGTGCATATTAACAAGGGTAGATTTCGGTAAGTTCATAATGAAAATTTTCATTATCATCTAAGGGTTTTGTATGGATATGAAAAAGCAAAACAGCCTGAAACTATCCCCATTAGCAAATCCAAGGGTTCAGGCCCATTCAAAATACAATCATCTTTTCTATGTCTTTCTGTCTCTTAGTTCCAATTTGCTTAAGAAACCCTTTGAAAAATTGCACAACCGGTGAGGAATGAGATAGAGTGCCTCTAGAAACAAACAGTGAAATCAGGCTGACTGCTGTTGCTGCTGGCATGCAAGTGCCTTTGAGAGTGCGCTATTAGTAGTCAGGAGGAAAAGCTGTCCGCTTCACACTGTAATTCCTGAGTGAGCCAGCACTCTTGTAGTTGTCTTTTTGATAGAGCTTCCTGATGGGTATGAAGTGCTTTCTCAAGTGGTTTTCATCTGTAGGCCTCTAAAGCTAATGATCTAAGCAGTTTTTTCCTAATATTTATTAGACATGTGTATATTATATATGTTAGATGCATGTTGTTTGTGTATGTATGTATTAGATACACGTTCTTTATCAGATGGATGTTTTGGGAAAGCTTAATCCCATTCTTTTGTTTTCTCGCTTTCTAGATGCTGTATTTTAAAATCAGAAGTTTTTTACAGTGCCTGGTTCTTTTTACTTGCTCTGTTTTTCGGTGTCATACAAAGGTCACTGGGATATATGTCTTCTGAGAGTTCCAATTGTGTTGGCATTTACCTCTTTTGTGCACTTAAAATTGGTACTTTTTCCGTCTTTGAAATGGGGTCTCACTTGTAGTCAGATTGGCCTCAACTCGCAGAGATCCTCCTGCCTTTATCTCCCAAGTGCTGGGATTAGAATTAGGTTTTGAACTTGGAGTGAGAATCTGCTTCATTTTATATGGGGTATCAGGTTTTTCTGGAGTCATAGAACTATCCATTATTTATGAATTAGCTTTTTTCTATTTAGATTAAGTTGACCATAGCAAGGGTTTATGTTTGACTCACTTGTATGTTTGTATTTATTTTTTTATTTATTGGTTTTTCAAGATAGGGTTTCTCTGTATCCCTGACTGTTCAGTTACTCACTCTGTAGACCAGACTGGCCTCAAACTCAGAGATTTGCCTGCCTCTGCCTCTCAAGTTCTGGCATTAAAGGAGTGTGCCTCTATATATCTCTGCTCATCATAGTTCTGTGACGTTTACAATTCCAAAGCTTTGTCGAAAGTTTTGAAATTTCTGAGACTTTCACTTTTATTTCTATTCAGACTTGTTCTGAACAGTCTGGGTCCCTTGAGTTTTTCTGAATTTTAGGAACACTATTCAACTTTTTTAAAAGAAACCAACTGGGGGCTGGAGAGATGGCTCAGAGGTTAAGAGCATTGCCTGCTCTTCCAA
>LOEQ01000403.1:265790-278682 GCA_001685075.1 Bramus lutescens | reverse complement strand
TTTTTTTGACAGCTTTTTGCTACACATGACCTTATGTTTAGCTCGCATTCAACTCTTGAGAAGCCTGAAGCTTCTAGAGTCTGCTTGAAGAGTGTCGTGTTAATCTGTATGTTTAATGGTACACCAGTATTTTCTGTTTAGCAGCAGCCCTGGGAATAAGTTGACAGAGATTAACGCTGACATAGAAACTAGCTTTCATCTACAGAATTTAGATTATTCAGCTTGTTCTTTTTCATTGTAGAAGATAATGTGTTTCACGAGCTGTTTACTGATACATAAAATTCAACATTAAGATCGTGTTAGATATTTGACCAAGTGTCTCTTTTGACCTTGTTCTGGCAGTGTTCCAGGTCTAGAACATGGGAGGAAGTTAATGGCTTTCAGCACACACAAAATTCATGTGTTGCTTTTTTTCTATTTGTATTTGTCTTTTCTTTACTCCCTTTGTCTTCCTGCCTTAGCCTCCTAAGAGTTAGGGTTATAGGCATGTACTACCATGCCCTATTTATACCTGTTGCTTTATATTTGAGTATTTTTTAGGGTTAACAGGCCTCATAGAGTTGAAACTTTTATATTCTAAGATAAAGGTGCTTACAATTTAGGAATTATCAGCTAGCAAGAGCTCAAATGTTGTCTCTTCTTTTTGTAAAATATTCTTTCCTTAACTGTTGAGTTACGATGAATCGAGTGGTGTTCGGCATGTACGTAGAATGTTTCACCCCGGCCGGGGGCTGGGAGGCCCTCGNATCAAACATGCACTTTACTAGCAGCTCCACTGGCGGGCTCTCCTCTTCGCAGAGCTCCTACTCTCCCAGCAGTAGGGAAGCCATGGATCCTATAGCTGGTAAGTTGGTTTCCACTTCTCAGTGGCAAGGGCAGGGCGTGGGGAGCTCCTTTAAAGATGTTTTGTGTGGTGTGTGTTCTACTTTAGCAATTGGTCCTGCGCTTGCATCCCTCCAAATATTTAAAAGTCTGACCTTTGTAAGTGGGCGGTGTAAGGGAGTCCATGTGCCTACTGCCTTTCTCTAAGAGGTTAGGGGAGAAGATGACACAGAAGAAGGTCTCTAGGAAAGATTTCAGCATGAAGAAGGCCTCCAGAATTCCATCTCAAGGACCAAGGAACTCAGTTGCCTCTTCTTGGAGGAAAGTAGGAATGAGTATCCTGGTTTGAGACCTTTATTGTTGTAGAACGTACTAAAAGATGATGCCGCAACAATATGAGCAGCACCACTAAAACAAGAGTCTGGGTTGAATAGACCAGAGTCAAGCACTGCGGGTGGGGAGGACTGGCCTTGCAGAGCAATGACAAGTGTTCTGGAACAGCAGCATCCAAGGATACTAGCAAGGCTGAAGCCAGAATGTAAGGGCACGCTTAAAATGTTCTGGGCTCTGGGATTTCACCCTTGTAATTCCTCTGGTTAAATGATCAGAGATGAGTGAATGCTGGTGACGGGTACTGGGCCCTGTTCTGAGAAGTGGAACTAGAGTAAACAGAGGCTTGACCCTGCATTCATTCTGCTTCTATTAAGAGGTCTTGGTTATGATTGCACTTGTAGGTAGATCTTCAGTCTGAATAAGTAGTGTAGGTGTACTTTTTATGTAATAATGTTCTCCTAAGTTCTGCCTAAAGCAGGCATAATTGTATGTTGGAATTGGGTCCCTGGGTCATTAGTATGTTCCACTGTTCACAGCACTTGATTTTCTCCACTGAAAAAGTGACATGTAGCACTTGGTTTTCTTGAGTCAAGTTGATCAGTTGTCTACATTTCCATTGGCAGAGCTGTTATCTCAGTTATCAGGAGTGAGACGTTCTGCAGGAGGACAGCTTAACTCTTCAGGCCCTTCAGCTTCTCAGTTGCAACAATTGCAGATGCAGCTGCAACTTGAGCGGCAGCATGCGCAGGCAGCACGGCAACAACTGGAGACAGCTCGTAATGCAAGCCGGCGCACTAACACAAGCAGCGTCACCACTACAATCACACAGTCCACGGCCACAGCCAACACAGCCAACACGGAGAACAGCCAGCAGGCTCTCCAGAACTCCCAGTTCCTATTAACAAGGTATTTCTTTACTGTCATAGATGGGTTGAAGAAATAAGGTTTCGTTAGCACTGTCCAGTCTAGTAAGCTGTTCCTTTTTATGTATATAAATACATCTGCTTAAAAACTCTACCTTTGAGCCAGGCACTGGTGGCCTCATGCCTTTAATCCCAGTACTCAGGAGGCAGAGACAGGCAGATCTCTATGAATTTGGGGCCAGCCTGGTCTAAGAGTGAGTTCCAGGACAGCTAGGGTTGTTACACAGAGAGACCCTGTCTCAAAAAAACAATAAAAAAAAACAAAAGCTCTGCGTTTGATCAGACCATTACAGCTCACAGTCCTTGAGTACAAATCCCATATTTAAATATTTTCCAGGAACATGGAAAACTAATATTTCAGATAAAGTAAATAAATATTTTGATCTTTGTGTTCATAAGTTATAGATCATCATTGAAAATATTTTCCTTTCTTGTACTGTACTTAACAGTTAAAACAGTGTTGTTTGTATTAATATGTTCTTTATCAGCTAAATTTATTTTGTAATTAATGTTTGTGATTTTCCATTAGAGTCTGCTTAGATGTATCAGAAAGAACAAAAGAGGATTAAGGAGATGGCTCAGTGGATAGAGTGTTTACTGCATCAGCCTGAGAACCTAAGTTCAGATCCCAGCACCCATAAACAGTAGTATGTTTCTGTTATCCCAACCCCGGGAGGTCGAAGGATCCTGGGATGCTCACTGACCACCAGTCTAGGCAGTTGGGGAGCTTCAGATCTAATTGAGAAATGGTGTCTTGAAGAATAAGGTAGAGAGCAGTAGAGATTCCCAATGCCAACCTCACCTTCACAAACTGAACAGTTGTAATACATACACATAATACCACATATACGGATATGTACAAGAACAAAAGCGTTCATAGTATGGAGGTTTTCTTTTAGGACTTCTCAAAGTTAGATTTAAATTCTTAAAGTTAGTACCCCATATTAACTTTTAAAAATGGCTTATCAGAATATCAGTAATACTCAGTACGTATAGTGAAATCTCATTACATTGACTGAAGTTTTGTGCTTCTAAAGCTGCAGTGGAGAGTTGGGATGTGGCTCTGTTACAGAGTGCTTACCTAGCATGCACAGTGCTGCAGTCTGTAATCCCTGCACTGGCCTGGAATGCCAGTGCGCAGAAAGGTCAAGGATGGCCTCCCACATTGTGAGTTCATGGCAAGTCTGGAATTACTACCAAAGGAACTAGACAGGCGACTCAGAAACTTGCTGCTCTTTTTGAGCACTTGGGTATAAATCTTTTTACTGCATGAAAACCAGTACATGAAAAACTTAATTTGGGATTATCTTTGTAAAGTGGAGGCAAGAAGGTCAGGAGTTCAAGGTCGTCCTCAGCTATCTAATAAGTCTGACTACATGAGAATCAAGTCTATAAACTACAATGTGTACAACAGTTCTTTGGGACCTTAGAAGAAACTGCTATAATTTCTACTTATTCTTTCATCTCACACTTAAATCACCTGCATAGGTGGGAATACTGTGTAGACAAAGAATGACAAGTGTTTGGGGACCCCGGGCTCAGAGCTCTTACTTTGGTACTTAGTACATTTAGCCTTTAGACAGGTCACTTCTTATCTTCAGACTTCAGCTTTATCATCAGTGTCCCACCCAGGAATCCAACTATTTATGAGAGGATTATTAAAAATACTGATTATTGTCATTCATTGGGATTTAAGGAGGCCTTTGTAAGGGTGAGCGAGTGCTGTCTTGCCACCAGACTATGAGTGGCTCAGTATAAGGAGATTTGCGCCTTCCTACAGAGACTGGACAACAGCAGTGCTTTTGGGGTCTCACCGCCTGAAACACACCTGCCTGCCAGTGTGTATCTTCCCTGAGAGTTGGTTGCTCTCTGGGTGGAATAGCTTGCCAGGAAAAGGAAGTCTTCCAGCCAGGTGCACTCTGAAGGCTGAAGCCAGAGGATAATGAAAAGTCAAAAAGATACTGCCCTATCTTGGGAGGAGGACAGGGGGTGTCTTTTAAAAACCCAAACTACTCAGTGGGTTTAGTCTGAGATAAAAATTTACCTGAGTATACATGGGCATCTTCTTAGTGCTGCCTTTAGACTCAAGCTGTACCTTCTGGAAGCTATGTGATTCCTAAGCTTGCACACTGTCTTCCCTTACTGCCCCCTTCCGCCCCCTTCTAAAGCAGAGTCTCAGTACATGGTCTAGGCTGGCCTTGAACTCTTACTCTTTTCTTGGCTTCCAGGAACTGAGTATGGTACAATATGCCTATAATCCCAGCATTCATTCTTTTTTCCCCCGGTTTTTTTTTTGAGACAGGGTTTCTCTGTGTAGCTTTGGAGCCTGTCCTGGAACTAGCTCTCGTGGACCAGGCTGCCGGCGAACTCACAGAGATCCGCCTGCCTCTGCCTCTGGGATTAAAGGCGTGCACCATTACTGCCCAGCAATCCCAGCATTCTGAATGTAAAGGCAGGAAAGTAAAGAATTCAGGATAATCCTTGGTAATTTAGTAGTTAGAGGCCAAATTTGAGTTTATTTGTTGTTTGGAATTTGAGATATTATTAGCATATGTAACCTTGAAACAGGAAAGCAACTGCAGCATCTGCAGGGACGTCTGCTCTGTGGGCGGATTCCATGTGATGTGTGCATTTTATCCTGGAACTGACTGTAGGGACACAGTGTTTTCCAGGGAGGTCAAAGATAGTTGACATGTTAAAAATTGGTCGAGTGTTTAAGTCAGGGTTCTATCTCTTGATAATGACCAGCTAGTTTAGCTAACCCTAGTTTGAAGATCTTAAGTTGAGCAGTTCTTTTTGAGTCTCAAACAAAACTGACTTGTAGGTTTTATCTGCCCCTCAAGAATAGGCTTTTTTTTTTCTCTACTTCCTCAAAGTTGGAATAGTATTGAGTTTGAATGCTTTCCAACAGCCACGGCTTCCTCTTGACGCCCTAGTTCATTTGACTCTATGTCTGCTCTCTACCCTGTATCTGTTACAGATTAGACTTCTAGATCCCTCCCCACACTGACCAAAGCTGAGAACATAGGAAACAAGTCAGCCCATAGCCCTTTGACGGTCGGGTTGGGAATGTGTAGCCGGACTCAGGCTCCAATCTGCTAGTACTCCCTGTGACGTTCTTAAAGTACTCCTTTCAGCGTGGTTTTCGTGGCGTTTGGATAACTGACTGCCTCCACATATTTTACCCCCTTTGAGCTCTGTAGTTTAGCTTTTCCCTTACCTGAGCCACAGATCTCATTATTCCCTGGTGGTGTTTAACTGAGACTTTGAGCAAATTAGCTAATCTCTGCTTGAGTTTCCGCTTCCTGTAAAACGATAAATCCCACCCACTTGGGCCAGAGTGATGCACACAGAGCCCAGAGTTGGGCCAGCTGTCAGTCACAGCGTGTGCTTCTTCTGTGATGTGGGGTGCCCTGCAGACAGCAGGAGCGGGTGCCAGTGGGCAAGCTGCCCAGGGGGCAGTGTGAGCTTGCCTGTGTTCTTAGGAAGGAGTACCTGTCATGTGTGCGTCCTCAGCCCTCACTGTCCAATCCCCTCTGTTCTGCTCCTTTCCTGACCCAGTGCTGCAGCTGCTTGCTTTCCTTGGCACTGAAACTGGAGAAGAATAAGATCAGTGCTGACGCTAAGCAAATTTTCCCATAGTAGTTTGGGGTTTTTTGTGTTTGGAATTGTTTGTTTGTTTTTCAAGACAGGGTTTCCTCTGTAACTTTTTGGAGCCTGTCCTGAAACTCAGTCTGTAGACCAGGCTGACCTAGAGCTCACAGAGATCCGCCTGCCTCTGCCTCTCGAGTGCTGGGATTAAAGGCCTCCTCCGCCGCCACTGCCTGGCCCCACGGGTACAATTAAGATTAGGATATCTTAATGGATCTTCCCAAGCATAGGGTTTGTTGGAAGCAGATTTATTTGTTTGTTTTCAGAGAGGTTTCCATCAGGCCTTTCTCCAGAGGTAGACTAGGCTGTTGGCTGGTTTTTGTTTCTGTGTTTGCTTGAACCCATTGAACACAGATTTGCAAGCCAGGAACATGACTTCCACAGTGGGGGAATCTATCTACACATGACTGAGACCAGAACGTTTGCTCATTCCATGCAAACTGTAGAACTTGACCTCACCATGCGTTAGTCTTTGACTTTACTGATACAGTCTTTCTTCTTACCTGTACAGGTTGAATGATCCCAAAATGTCTGAAGCAGAGCGCCAATCCATGGAAGGCGAGCGTGCAGACCGCAGCCTGTTTGTCCAGGAGCTCCTTCTGTCCACATTAGTGCGTGAAGAGAGCTCGTCCTCAGATGAGGACGAACGGGGGGAGATGGCAGATTTTGGTGCTATGGGCTGTGTAGATATTATGCCTTTAGATGTTGCTTTAGAAAACCTAAATTTAAAAGAGAGTAATAAAGGAAATGAGCCTCCACCACCTCCTCTTTGATGACCTCCCCACTCGCAGACAATGTCCTCTGTGCTGTATTTGCCAATGAAAGTGGACAACAGCTATCCTGGGTTTGTTTGGTGATTGTAATTTCAGGTCTGTCACTCTTGTTACATTGTGTACATTCAAAACGAAGAAAGAAAATATATATGATAATCATTTCCACTTAACTAATTTTTACTTCTAGCAGGTAAATGTAGGTAGCAGTGCAGGGTGATCTCTGCTTCCTGTACCTTGACATGCAAAAGGCTCTCCTAATACTCCACATTCAAACTGAAGAGGAAATTGAAATCTCTAATGAAGCTGCTGTGTGTATTTATGAATATTAATGAATAAAAACTGCTTGGATGGTTTACCTAACTACTGCATGAGGTTTTTTGCAGCGTGCATGAGTTTCAGTGACCTTGTTATTTAAGAAAAATCAAATACAAGGAGTAAAACTTAAGAAATAAAATTAAAAAAAAATAAAGTATAAAGCCCAAAGCTTTTCCAACATTATTCAGTGGTTACAGGGCAGAGTAGCTTTTGAATAATTTCTGCCTGACTCACCCTTATACATGTGCCTCCTACGCACAAAGCCAGCTCTGCAGTGAGACCCGTGGGTCCTAGCCAGGTGTGGCACTTCACTGTGTGACTGTCCTGTTGCCTGTTAACTATCTTGTCCTGCGGAGCCCAGCCTGTCTAANNTAGAAGACAACAATAAAGGCGGGTGTGCTGCAGGGCATCTCTGTGCCCTTTAAACAGATATCATTTGTGTTTGTTGGAAGTTTTTTACTTCTTGTGGTTGTTTAAAATTTTTTGATTGTTAAACATGTTCATTCAGGTGTAGATGAATTTCATTTATTCACTATTCAGCAAAGTTAACCTGAATTATGTTGTTGTGTTTTTAAGAATCTCACATTCTCAATCATACTTTGTGTTATTTATGTATTTGTAGTTTGCTGAGACAGATCAGTATCAGGGGAGCCCTGAGGACTTGCCTTCCCAGGTTTTGTCAACCAAATTCTTAATGCTAATTTTAGCACCTTTTATTTATTGGTTTTTTTTCCTGGCATAAAAAGTAAAGCCTTTTAATTGAATCATGCCACCTATATGCCTATTATTAATCCTGCGTGTAAAAAAAAAAAGAGCCTTCTTGGGTTGTTAAGGGGTTTGGAGGATGGGTGCTTTTTATTTCAGTTTTTCACACTAGCTCCAGGAAGGGACAGCGGGTCTGAGGATGGGGCAGTTTTTGCAATGTAAATTTAGGACTTTTTAAAAAGGTACACAGCTTCTAATAAATTTCTAACTCTACTTAACCTAATCATGTCTGGCTCCAGTCCTCTTCCCTGGGAGCCCTTCTTTCTGTTGCTCTCCTCTCTCCGCCATCTTGTCCTTCCCTCTCTGTTTCTTCATGACAAGCGTACAGACTTGAACCCCTGGGTGTTCTCAAGAACTGTGAAGTCCATGTTCATCCAAATGTACCAAAAACCGGAAGTCACCCTACATGTCTAAGAAACTGTTGCTTCTCCTCGGACACTTGAGACTCCGCCGGCTGTACATCCAGTAGCTGTCTTCATTGGTCTCAGGATGGGAAGGTTCTGAAGGGAAAGCCTTGCGCCAGGCTTCTGTTATACTAGAAGTTGGGCATAGTAGGATTTTTCTCATTTCATTGGTTGTTGAGGAGCTTGAGAAGTCTGTTTCCCCGCCGTGGTCATTTCAGGAGCACCTGCACATCACTCACATTTCAATAAAGCATTTTCAAGACTGTTGGCCACTTGATTTCTTTGGTGTTGAATTAAGCTAACCGTTATTCAGAGATTTTTTCTTTTAACATCTCTAATGCATTATTTTTTATTTTATTTTTTACTTTTTGTGCTAACTGTGGAGATTCTGGTTTTGTGTGAATGTATAATTTTGGGTGTGAGAAAGAGTAACTAACTGCCGGTTGTGTACTCACCCTTTTCTGCACAAATTCTGGGAAAACCTAAAGGTTTTTCAGGGCATTTTAATTTAGAAGGTGGATTTAACCCTTCAGAAGGCCTAGCGGTTCGTAAGGTCCCATCTCATGTAGAATATTGTATATTAATTATTTTTATCAGATATTTTCCAAATACCTCACCTCATCCTGTATGTAACCAATAATAATGTATTATTTTAGGATAGAAAGACACAGATTATCAATATAAAATTATTTAAGCCCTTGGAATTCTCTTGTCCTTTTTCTTTAGTTCCTGAATCTCCTCATATTGTTGGATGTAGTACTTGACTAAACAGGTTGCATCGTTCGGCAGGAAGGGACCAGATCCTGTTTTGAGAGCTCTTCGCTGTGAGTTTGGAGTGTCCATGAGATAAATGTAGTCCTTCTACATTTTTTGACTTCACTTCCTGTTTGGAATTAATTCTGCTCAAGATGTCCTAGAAGGAGCTTAATTTTATGATTTGTAAAAGCCAAAAAATATGTAGACTTCTGAGTGTGTCTGAGGTGTCCTTGTGCCTTTGTGATTTGCAGGGTAGACTGCAGTGCACTGAAGACTCCCACTTCACCCTGAATGCCACGACCTTGTGAAGGGACCCTGTGGGAAATCATAGGGAGTTGTAGAACTTGGAGCATTGTGTTGACTCTTCTCATGGTTTCAGTTCTGTTTCTCATCTACTTTCCTAAAATTATTCAACTCTAAGGAGTAGAGGACAAGTAGAAATGGCTACTGCAGCGGAATCTAGCGTCTGTAGGTGGTGCTCCATATTATTCTGTGCTGGCTGCCGTGGAATCTAGCGTCTGTAGGTGGCGCTCCATAAGATACAATTCTGTGCTGGCTGCAGTGGAATCTAGCGTCTGTAGGTGGCATTGCTATTTTGTTTCATTTTAATTTGCAGGATTAGGGCCTAGACTTGCTAAACCACATAGTCAGGTGGTTTGTTTTTGGATTAGTTGGGTGGTTTCATTTGTTTCTTGGGGTGCATCTTGTTTCCTTTTGTTTGGAGATAGGGTTAGATGTAACCCACAAAGTAGCGGAAGACTTTGAGAGGCATTCTCTGTAGATCAGGCTGGTGTCAAACTCAGAGATAGAGCCTCTGTCTCCACCCCCTGAGTGTTGGGATTAAACCACACTGGCCAAAGTAATGGATTCTTCTGTAAGAAATACTCATGACCTCCAAATATAGTTTGGGATAGCCTGTGTCTTCTCAGCCCTTGATTTTCCCATTTTGATATTTAAGTATGGCGTTTTCATTAGTAGCTAATAGGTTTTTAAAGGTCACCAAGCCTCTTGGGTCTTCTGATCTGTGGAAAGAAGAGTTGAGTTCTCTGGCTAGGTCCTAGCATGTTCCCAGGAGAAAGCTGGATATGACAGCAGAGTCCACTTCCTGTGCATTGTTCCTGCTGAGAAAGGCAGGCATCAGGCCTTCATAGTCCTGCTTAAGGCAATAAAGAAGTGGAAGGTAGATGGGGACTGGGGTGGTATAGATAGAAGAGGGTAAAGTAGGAGAAAGGGTTAGCAGTCATGTTGGAGATTGAAGCCTTGGAACTTTGGGAGTGGGATCCCTGCAGTGGAAGGGGCTCACTGTAAAGATGTCACCTGTGATTGGCATCTGATGCAGGTCTTCAGCTCTGCGGCTCAGGTGTGCATTAAAGCATCCCTAGTATGATGGAGAGCATCAGCCTTAATAGTTCTCAAACATATATCCACTCTGTACAGGGAAAACACAGTAGTGTTGTCAACTAATGCAACCTAACCACAGTTTGGGGGACACATTGGTCCCATATGCAGTTTCTTCCTGAAACTGTCACTCCAGATTGGTTTTAACGAAACAGTCCTGCCTGAGCCATCACACGCATCCACATTGTTTTAGTTAGATTTTTTGAGACACCCTCTCAAAATAAGGCTCACTCAGCCACCCAGTTGCTGAGGTCACAGCATACTCTACACCACACCCCCTTGCAAAAAATCATTAATGCTTGCAGAAAGTAATGGTTGTGCCTGGTCTCAGCCTCATGCTCCAAGATGGGAGACGGGGAATGTTAACCAACTCAGAAATAGCCTTGTGTCCAGTTGAGTGGGGAAGTTAGGGTAGAGTACAAGACTGCAGCCACACTCTGGTTAGGTGTGGCAGTGTGGAACTGGCATTAAACAGCCCTATTAGGTCATGGCTTTTCTGTTTTACTTTCAGAACCATGTAAAAATTAATTTCTTTTTTATGTTGGCAGCAGACACGATAAGTCCCTTTCCATCTTTGTCCTAAAACCCTGGTTCCTCTAGCTGAAGTCCACGGCTTAACAGTCACTCTCTAAGGAATCCTTTTGCAAACATACATTTGAAGCTTGCCTGGTCTACATAGTTCCAGGTAGGTCAGGGCCACATGGTGAGGCCCTATGTTAGGTGATGAAGATTTGTTAACAATCTGCCTCCCAGAAAGACCTCTGCACGTGAGGTGTTTGGGTGGATAGTGGTTCGATGGTTTTCTTAACTACTGCAATGATTTGGTTGGAAGGATCCATTGAGTCTGGTTTTGTGCCCCAGTGGCTTTTGACTCTGCAGATGGTGGGCACGTGTTTTATGAGCCATGCTTAGTCTCACGCACATAATCTGAGGTTGCTTCCTGCAGGCCTGGATGGTGGCTTTTCTAAGAGATCCTTCTGATCACAAGGAGCATCGTCTCCAGACTTTGCCTAACAAGCAATGGCATGACTCCCCTGTGTACATGAGCCACCCTTCCACGCCATCCATGCATGTCCTTGACAGTGAGGTAGGCCGGAGACACAGTTCTATGTGCTGTCTACAGCAGTGGGGACCTCTCTACTGGAGCCTTCACCCTAGTGGAAGTAAAGTTTGATTTTTTTATTTTGGTTGTTTGGTTTGGTTTTGGTTTTCCAGTGTTTTTTGTTTGGTTGCTTTTGCTTTTCCAAGCAGGGTTCCTCTGCTGGGATTAAAGACATGTTCCACCACCCAGCTAAAGTCAAGACTCTTGACATCAACACAGAAAAGTTCAGGACAAACCAGTATGAAGCAAAGTTGGAGTTTATTATACAGTTTAACAGATTTGTAGGGACTCAGAAAGAGCAGGGCACATGCAGATACAGGTGTGAGACACCCAAGAAATCCAAGCATTGTCATACCTGAAATCTCTGGAAGAGCCTTAAATATGATACCGGTGGCTCTTATGTCTCTAGGGTTACTAAAGAATTCACCCCATTTTTTACATATGATATTGGTTCTAGAAGTGCCTTTGATAGGATTATAGACTGATAAAACCATAAGTCACAAGAGGGTTAAGACATGTCTTTTTTTTTTTTAATGGTTTTTCAAGACAGTTTCTCTTTGTTAGCTCTGGCTGTCCTGGAACTCTGTAGTCCAGGCTGGCCTTGAACTCAGCGCTCTGCCCCTCTCTGCCTTCTGACTGCTAGGATTAAAGGTGTGTGCCACCATTGCCCAGTTTATGATATGTCTTTTACTATAAATGAATTTCTCGTGACATTCCTAGAAAATTACAAGTTCACAGCTGGAAAGGAAAGGGCTGCTCTTTGTATATGCCTTGGCTCTACATTCTAGCTCTCTATTCTAGCACACTTTTTTGAGTTTTTGAGACAGGGTTTCTCCATAGCTTTGGAGCCTTCCTGAAACTTGCTCTGTAGACCAGGCTGGCCTCAAACTCACAGAGATCCACCTACCTCTGCCTCCCGAGTGCTGGGATTCTTAGCATACTTATTTGTGATATATATAAAAGGAACATTGTCACCATATCCTGACCTGTGTAGCCCTGGCTGTCCTGCCATATTCAAATGGTAGTGTTTGGGACCTGGTGAGAGTGACATGAAGCTGCCACCAGCAATGGGTCTATCCTTGCGGATAGGCTTTCCTTTTGAGACAGTCTCAGGTATCTTAGGCTGGCCTTGAACTTGCTGTGTAGCCCAAGGATGACCTGGTCCTCCTTCCTCCACCTCCTGAGTGCACCACAGTGCCAGATACCAGGTTTGTGCGGTGCCAAGGGTAAAACCCAGAGCTTTGTGCACACTAGGCAAGCACTCTACCGTCTGAGCTGCATCCACACCCCATCCGTCACGTTCTGTTACCTGTACCTCTCCTGGTCCTCGGGCTTTCCTTGAAGTAGGTTCGGAACTTTCCCAGAGGTAAGATTCTGCAGTCTTCCTGCTGTGGAGTGGATGTGACCGAGGAAGGAGCACACCTGTGCCCAGGAAGTGAGTGAGGACACAGGGATTCTTACACCTGCTAGCGCTGAGAGCCACTTTGCCCATGAGAGCCCTCAGGAAGGCAAGATGATAACTTCATTAACAAGGGCCCCCAGTTCAGCAGTTCAGTTTTATTTGTGGGTTTTGTTTTGTTTTGGTTTTGGTTTTGGTTTTCGAAACAGGGTTTCTCTGTAGCTTTGGAGCCTGTCCTGGAACTAGCTCTT
>LOEQ01000403.1:174595-189228 GCA_001685075.1 Bramus lutescens | reverse complement strand
CTCTCTCTCTCTCTCTCTCTCTCTCTCTCACACACACACACACACACACATGAAATATATTAATTTTTAGAACTGTGGTTAAGATGGTAAATTTATTATTGTACATTACAAGAGGAAGAAAAGAAAGCACAAACTTTTGGAGATTTTAGATATACTTGTTGACCCCCATTGTGGTGATAGTATCACAGATGTATACGTGTCCACAGGCATTGATTGCATGTATTAAATACATGTAAGTTAGGTCACACCTCAGGGACACAAGCAGGAACAAATGCTGGGGTGCTGAGGTGAAAATCGCAAGGGAAGTGCTGAGAAGAGGCTGTGTCAAGAGCATGCGTGTGCGTGCATGCTCCTGCAATAGGGCCCCAGTTCAGTTCTCGGTACTCCGTGACAGTACACAGCCACCTGCAAGTCTAGGGCCAGAGAACCTGGCGCCCTCTTCTGGTCTCCATGGGCAGCTGCATACACACGGTGCACTTAAACACGCTCAGGCCCACACACAAGCATATGAATAGATTTTTTTTTTAAAATAAATATTTTCCTCACTGCAGAGTTTAGCATGCAGGCCCACTTATGGCCCCTGGAAAGACTTGTGAAGCCAGGGAGAAGGGGCAGTCTGAAAAGAAAGGGCAGCACAGCACCAGGGAACTGGGGCAGTGTGTGCCCCCGTGCCCTACACTGCCCAGCAAAGCTAGGTTTAGACACAGCATCAGGCTATCAACAGAGAGCTTGGGACTACAAATGGGCAGGAAGCCAGACTTGCCACCACCAAGGACAGGAGTCTGGTTCAGAACATCCTCTCTGCCTTCTCCATTGAACTTAAACTTGCCCACTGGGATCAGCTCCGCCGTCCCAGTTCTTCGTTTTTAGGAAATCTGCGGTGGCTCCTTTCGCTCTGCACACCAACTCCCCCACCAGTTCTGGAGGCCTCCCCTATGTGACCTCCCCATCAGCGCAGGCTCAGCTCCTGCCCGACGCCTTCATTCCGCAGCTTTTCACCCCACTCGCTCCGCACTCAGTGGACACTGACTTCCCCTCTGGACTTCCACTCCCGAAGGACATCTTACCCCTTGCCTAGCAACATTGGCTTCCACGGCCCGATTGGCGCCCGTTCTCCTACTGACGTCACAGTTCTGACAGCTGGTCTTCTACTTGACCTTATAACAAATATGCAGATAAATGTTATTTGTCTGCAGGTGTCGAGAAAACAAGACAAAGCAGGTGGTGCTTGTCCCACAATCAGGGTGGGACAAGGACCCCATGCTGTGGCTTTCTGTCCTTCTGCTGCATAGCTGCAGAGCAGTGCTACCAACACCACCCCACTTGCTGAGTGACAGACTTAGCCTGCCTGGAGTGTCAAGGCCACTGGCCTGGATCCTAGAGTGTCAGGCTCTTCCTGAGAGCACTGGAATTTATAATTACAGAGTCATTAGCCTGGAATGCACGAGTCCCAACCATCAATCAGGATGTTAGTTGGCGGTTTGGGTTTTGCTTGGGTGATAGTTAGACAATTAAGCTAATTTTGAGTTTGAAAGATCAGAATTGGAAATTCTATTTGGATTTTTTTTTCCAAATTCAGTCTGGAAAAAAACCCCAACCCACGAACAGTGTCTCTTTTATTTGTATGTACGTATGATGTGAAGGCATGCATATGTGTTTGCATGTGTGCGTGTGGAGGAAAGGGGTTGGTGTTGATGTCTTCCTTCACTCTGCACTATTTATACTCAAGAGCTTGCTAATTTGGCTATTCTAGATAGCTACCTTGCTCTGGGGATCCCCTGTCTCCTCTTCTTTAGCTCCGGGATTACAGGTAGGTCACCATTGCCTGCCTAGCCTCACATTTATATAGTCAAGAACATTACTCACTGAGCCTGAGGTTTTTTTTTTTTCTTTTGAATTTATTTATTAAGAACTTCAGCCAGGCGGTGGTGGCTTTAATCCTAGCACTTTAATCCCTACACTTGGGAGGAAGAGGCAGGTGGATCTCAGTGGTTCTAGGACAGCCAAGGCTACAACAGAGAAAACCCTGTCTCAAAAACCAACCAACCCACCAATCAACAAGTAAACAAACATTTTACATGAAGTACTATATTTATGTCATTCTCTCTCCTCCAGCTCCCTCTATCTCTCCCCCTCCTCAAATTCATGTTCTCTTATTCTTTAACTGTTGTTCCACACACATTTAGAAATACAACCTGTTGAATTCATTTACTGGTGCTCATTTGTGTTCGGGGCTGCCTGCTTGGCACTGGATAACCTACCAGGGCCCATTCCTAACAAAGAACAGTTCTTCCTTTCTCAGTGGCCGTTCGTTCCTGTAGCTCTGAGTGCCACATCTGCACTGGCGTGTCACCTGGTTGTCACCATCAGGTCTCTTTAGATGACCCTGTACTGAGATCTTGCAGGTGCAGATCCACTGTCACCCACAGGGGACACAGTTGTGCAGCAGATGGCCAGGTCCTCTCTCACAGTCTTCACCCCCTCTTCTTCTGTGTTCCTAGAGCCTTAGGTTTGGGCTTGTGTCGTAGCTGTATCGGCTGGGGGCAGGCATCCCAATGTTAGTTGTTCTTTGCAGCTTGACCAATTTGCAGCTTCTGGTAATTGTCTCAGTCTGCTGCAAAAAGAAGCTTCTTCAGTTTCCAGATCTGGACTTGCGAGTGAGGAGATGGTGTTAGGGTGGGTGGGGCCAAAGGTGGTTTGTGACGATAAGGCTTGAGCTGGGCCTGCCTGCATGAGGCTGCTGGTTTTGTTTTTAATTTTTAAAAATTAAGTATTTTGTGTGTGTGTGTGTGCGTGTGTGTGTGTGTGCGTTTATGTTTAACTTGCTAGACTTGGTTCTCTCCTTTCACAACGTGGGTCTTCCGGTTTGGCGCACCTGCTGAGCAGCCCCCAGTGTGATCTTATTACTGAAATCGGATGTGGTTGAAAGCTGCCTTCAAATGCAGACTTAGGCTCTCAGTGAGCAAGACCAGGTTGGCTGAAAGGAATGTTTCAGAGGGAGGAAGACAAGATTCTAAGGGCCCATAGCTGCTAACTCTGTGGACCAGCGTTGTCAGTTCAGGGAGTGGATTTGTCTGCCCCTCCTCCCGACGTGGGATGAGAGGAGAGCTGCTCTCACTCCATTGAGCTGTCTTAGGCTCTGGGCAGATTCACTATCTTCTGAAGGCTGACTTCATTCTCAGAAGTACCAAGTCTAGCATTTTCTATAAAAGGAGTGGTCTTTGTCTATAGAATCAGTTTTGGAGGAAAAACAATTCATGCAGAGTCATCAAAAGAAAACCGAGTTGGGTGTAGTGATGCACACATTTAATCTAGCACTGGGGAGGCAGAGGCAGGTGGATTTCTGAGAGTTTGAGGCCAGCCTGGTCTACAGAGGGAGTTCCAGGACAGCCAGAGCTATGTATAGAGACCGACCCCCATTTCAAAAAAAAGAAAGGATTCAGAAGGAAAGAAGGAAGGAAGGAAGGAAGGAAGGAAGGAAGGAAGGGAGGGAGGAAGGAAATAATTGAGCTATTGGAAATTTTGTTTTTTACTAGTTTTATTTTTGTTTGTTTGCTTTGGGGTGTGGGTGTATGTGTGTGTATGTGTGTTTTGAGACATGATCTGATCTCACTATGCAACTCTGGCTGGCCTGAAACTCACAGACCCTCTGTCTCCCAACTGCGCAACCAAGCCTAGCCTGATTTTTTTCTTTTCTTTTTTCTAATGAGCTTGGTGTGGTACACACATTAATCCTGGTACTTTCGGGGAAAGGAACAGGAGAATCAAGAGTTCAAGGGTATCTTGGGCTACTTAATGAGTTTGAGGCCAGCCTGGGCTACATGGGAGCCTGTACCAAACAGACAAAATAAGGAGTAAATGGTGATAGCTATGGTTCAAAGTGCCAAATCCTAGCTTGTTCCAGACTCCTGTGATTCCTTAGAGTGTGTGCAGTGGCCTCTTGGCAGTCTGCCTACTGCTCCAGAGATCCCCAAATCATGAAGGGACAGTGTGCTCCCTCCCCCTTCTCCCTCACTGGAGTTGCCTCTGTCTCCCATAGATCTTGGTTCTGAACATCCCAAGAAAGAAAAGTGACACCTGGAAACTCACCCAGTAGTGGTGCTTTGAGAACTTGTTCTTCCCACCTGGCCAGGAAGCCAGTGACCAGCGGGCATGGAGATTCCCGCTGTGGCTGCTTCATTGGAGCCCCAGGCAGGAAGAGGTCAGGTGACCCCAGAGACAGCGACTCCCCTTGGAGTTTCCTGCCTAGGGACAGGATGAGTTCTGTGTCTATTTGCCAAGGAGGAAATGAATCTTAAGTTTTACAGGCATTGGAAGAAGGATTGTATCAGAATGATGGTGGACAGGGGTCGGGAGTGCGGCTTGTGGTGTGGCCAGAGGCTGGTGGATCTTTGCCTCTGAGGCCAGCAGAGTTCACTGTCAGAATTACATGCTGAGACCCTGTCCCCCCCTCAAGCAGTAAAGCAGGGTTGGGGGTGGGGGCTCAGGGCTAAGTGCTTGCTGTGCCAGCCTGAAGACCAAAGTTCCAGCACTTAAACAGAGCCAAGGCATGCCTTACATCTGTAATGCCGTGCTGGGTGGAGGGGGACAGACCCAGGAGCTCCAGGTTCAGTGAGGGGCCCTGACCGAAATCTGTAAGACCAGCCCCCAAAAAGTGTCATCGTGATGGATGGAATGGCTTTTCTTCCCTCGCTGACAGTGGAGAGTAGAGGTCCGGGTCTCACCACTCTGAGACATTACTCCATATGACCTTTTGTCCTCTCTTCCCTCCCTGGGTTTTATCTTTATTTTTATTACTTTTTTTTTCTTTTTAAGACAGGATTTTGTAGTTGTGCCTGAGCTGGAGCTCACTATGTAGATCAGACTGGCCTCAAACTCACAGAAACCTGCCCGCCTCTGCCTCTTGANTGAGTGATGGGTTTAAGGGCGCACACCACCACACCCAACTGATCACACTAGTCTTTAAATTTTTGTTTTATTTTTATTCATGGATTTATATGTCTGCGTGAGTATGTGCCGCACCTGTGCTGGCCTGGTATCTTAAGAGGCCAGAAGAGGGCATCAAATCCCCTAGAGCTGCCCAACATGGCTGCTGGGAACTGAACTAAGGTCCTCTGCAAGGGAGCCCCATCTCTTGTTCCCAAATTCCCGTGGCACACCCGTCTCAGGCCTTTCTATGGAAAGAGCAGAACAAACAGAAAGGTGAGGTGAAAGATGACCCCTGCTGGCAGTGCATCGATGGTGAGAAGGATGAAGAGGGTTGGGGACAGTTTTAAGTCATGTGGTCATGGAGGTCACTGAGAAAGTGACCATAAACCAAAGGAGGCAAAGAGGAGACGCAGGGAGCATACTCTTTGCCTCCTTTGCTATAATGTCACCTCCACCAAGCTTGTTCACTGTGCCATTTCAGTAACTAGACAGGACCAGGCATTTAGCAGGTGCCCCAGAGATGTTTGTTTGATAGAGGGTCTCATGTAGTCATGTAGCCCAAACTGATCTTGAATTCATTATATCACTAAGGATGACTTTGCACGGATCCTCTTGTCTCTACCTGGGTTAAGGTGTGCACCACCCTTTTTTCCGTGCATGGAGATCTGGCTCCATGCTTTAGGTGTGCTAGGCAAGCACTCTGCCAAATGGGCTACACCCCCAGCCAACAGAATTTTTAAAGCAGCAAATATATATATATATATAGTTTTTTTCCAAACAGGGTCTTACTATGTAGCCCTGGCTGTCCTGGAACTCACTGTAGACGAGGTCATCCTCGAACTCACAGAGATTGCCTACCTTTGTCTCCCAAGTGCTGGGATTAAAGGAGTTCACCACTACTGCTGACGACATGTTAAAGGGTCCAAATGTGCCTCCTTTCCCCACATAAGCTTTGGTTCCAAAAGGCAAATGAAGATAACAAGTTAGTCTTCTCAGGCAGAGGGCCCAGGGCCTGCAACTGTCAGAGGGTTCCAGGGCCCTCTGCTTGAGCTGCGGGTGGGGGTGGGAGAACTGGTCTTTGCTTAGCCGCAGAGACAGGGCAGGGAGAAACACAGGATACTAGGGAAGTGGGTTAGATATTGAGAAGTGCTTATTGGCGGGGCCACACATTGTTTTACAACCAATGGTACCCATTAGCGGATAGTCAAAAATACTTCCTTGAATTATTAATATAGGCTAAATAGAATCCATATACGCTGTACACAAAAACAGGAGACTAGTTTGCATTTAGAAAAGCTACAAGCCAACTTTTAAATAATAAGTTTATTGGAATTTGCATACCACAAGATTCATTCTTTGAATGGATACAGTTAAGTGGTTTTCAGCATATTCAAAAGGCCGTGCAATGGTTACCACTGTCTGAAATGGTGACTCTGTCATCAACCCATTGGCAGCATCTCCCCACTTCGCTCCCCCAACTCTCTGGGTTCTGGACATGTCACAAGTAGACATGCAGTCTTTGCGATGGGCTTCTGCCATGCGGTATAATGCTTCAAGTTTCATCTATGTAGTATAAATTGCACTTTCATCTATGTAGTAGCATGCATTGCATTTTCATCTATGTAGTAGCATGAATTGCACTTTCATCTATGTAGTAGCATGTATCAGCACTTTCATCTATGTAGTAGCATGTATCAGCACTTTCATCTATGTAGTAGCATGTATTGCACTTTCGTCTATGTAGTAGCATGTATCAACACTCTCATCTATGTAGTAGTATGCATTGCACTTTCATCTATGTAGTAGCCTGTATTGCATTTTTATCTATGTAGTAGCATGTATCTGCACTTTCATCTATGTAGTAGCATGTATCTGCACTTTCATCTATGTAGTAGCATGAATTGCACTTTCATCTATGTAGTAGCATATATTGCACTTTATTCACTTGTTTATGACCAGATATTAATCCACTGAATGGATGTACCACATTTTGTCCACTTACTGGTCTGTGAACATGTGGGTTCTTTCTATCTCTTGATCTTCACTAAGCCATCTGGAAATGCAATGAAATGCTTAAAGGAGTATTTAAAAAACGGAGGCAGTGTGGCTTCCCTGGCAGTTGGTGTGAGGCTTGGAGGTGATGGGTACATCATCTTTCTGTTACGGTGTGTAATGTGTTTCTTTTTTTTTCTGTTCTTTTCTTTTCTTTTTGGTTTTTCGAGACAGGGTTTCTCTGTATAACAGCCTTGGCTGTCCTGGAACTCACTTTGTAGACCAGGCTGGCCTGGGACTCACATAGACCCGCCTGCCTCTGCCTCCCGAGTGCCCAGGATTAAAGGCATGCGCCACCACCGCCCCGCAGGCATTTGTGTTTCTGTGTGTTGACCTGTGAGTCAGGTCTGGTTGGCCTCCACTTGAGAGCTTCCTCACACAACAACACGGTTCCCTAACCCTCTCCTCTCCAGTCTGCAATGACATCAGGATCCCCTCCCTTGTCCTGCGCTGTGCACAGTGGATATTGAATGCATTTCTGTGAATGCTGGCTAGTGCAGCCGCTGGGAGCTGGGAGCCCTTTGCCATGTAACTGGAGAGGACAGGAGCTGTGAATGTGAGCACCTGCTTGGGTGTGCAGTGGTCTGTGCAGGGCATCAGGGTTAAATCATTCCCAAGCTTGCTTTACTTCCATTATGGCTTCTGAAAGCACATGGCTGACCTCACTAGAAAAGAAAATCCCTGAGTTCTGATAAAAACATAAGCCATGGACTTTCTTTCCTCTTAAAACAACAGGTACCTGGCCCTGCTAAACAGGGACTTTGAATATCCTCAGGCTGCCAGGAACCCTGGGGCAAATGCTTCCCCTCCCTGAGGGTCACAGCCTTGAGGCTTGGCAGTTAGGTTTTGGAGACAGGACAGAACAAGTCCTGTGGACAACAATGAGGCCTCTTTGCTCTTTGTCCATCTGTCAACCTCTGATTTCCCGATGATCGGGCAATCTGCATTAGCAGGTAACTCAGCCCATGGAGAGTTCTCACTGCCTCTCAGTTGTCTGTGGTTATTGTCTGCAGAGACAGTAGTGAACACAGGAAAAAAAAGGACATTAAAAAGGGANAGCCCATGGAGAGTTCTCACTGCCTCTCAGTTGTCTGTGATTATTGTCTGCAGAGACAGTAGTGAACACAGGAAAAAAAGGACATTAAAAAGGGAAACTGGGGGGGCGGAAGAGCAAATCCCGAAGCCTCCCCCCCCACAAAAGGTAGTAAGAGCAGATCGTAAGCCCAGCACACAAAAGGTAGTGGTAACCTGAGCCTGGGCGAGTGTAGGAGAAGCCACCGAGGTTCCTCTGGGGCTCTTCCCTGACATCACCAGCTATGGTCAGCAGAGAAAGAGAGATAAGCACTATCTAGAAGTGAGGGTAAGGATTAGAAGGCTGGCTGGGCATCCCATGGAGACAGATTTGCATTTCATGGAACCTTCACTAACCATCCCCCCCTCCCCCACAGGGGTTCCCAGGTACTGGGATTATAGGTAGTCACCAGCATGCCCAGTTACATGAGAGGAGCTGCGGGGTGGATATAATAGTGATATTTGTAGGGACATTTGGGTGCCTCAGATGGCTGGATGGAGGAGGTCTCAGACACCCCAGCTTGTGGTGAAGTAGGAGCTCCTGCCGGATGGCTCTTCTCTCACAGCCTGGGAGATCTGGGTTGGAAGTGCGCTTTTTCCACTTACTGCTCCCCTTAGGAGGGAAATGAGCCCATTAAGGTCATAGGAAAGTTCTCAAGACTCACACATCCTAAGGATAGATGACCTTCTAATTTCCCCTTCTCCACACACCGCAGATCCTGGTCAGGAGCCTGGCCTTGGTGGCAGTGTCTTCTGAGGTTAGATGATTCCTCTGATGGGCAACTTCTTTAGCTGTTAGCTTCTCACTGCACCTTCTGGATCCACCTGCCCCTGCACCTGTGAGTCTGTGCCCACTCCCAAAGCACAGACTCTAGCTTCTGGCGTCTTAGGGGAACTGGTTGTCACAGGAGTTAGAACCTTCTCGCCCACCCTCCCAGCCCAGGAGAGAACTGTTTTTCTGCAGGTCACACTCTGAGATATCAATGACTCCTGGAAGCTTTGCTCCATGTGGCTCGCTGTGACAACGGCAGAGATGTAGTGGCTTATGAACCAGCTGCTTATTTCTTACCATTTAGAGGGTGAGCGGGGAATCCGAGGTTGGGTACCAGCACAGTACAGTTGGGACTGGAGAGTGACTGCTGGCTTTTGCTGCATTCCTATGTGGCAGCATAGCCTGCTGGTCCCATCCATGACGCTTAACTTCCACAACTTACTGTCTTCCCAAAGACACCTCCAGACCGCATCGTCTTAGATTTCAGCCTAGGAATTTTGGGGTAGGGGCTTGAATATTCAGTCCATAGTTCTCGGTGCAGTTACTATATGTTTAATTTGTTTTGTGTGAGCCTGGGTCTCACTATATGGATGTAACTGGCCTGGAACTCATAGAAGTCTATCTGCCTGTCTCCCAAGTGCTGGGGTTCAAGGTGTGCTCTACCCCACCTGACTTTATTTAAAATTTTTCAATATAAAAATGCCTACCACATTATGTAAAAAGGGAAAAGATGGTGAACCAGCATCTCAACAAGCCTGCTTTTTGTTTTGTTTACGATTCTGGGGATTGGACGCCTCCTGCATGCTTAGCAAGTGCCGCGCCACTAAGCAGCTCCACTAGTCTTCTTACATTTTATTTCCGTGTGCATGGGCATGTGCACGTGCATGCGCACATGTGTAGGTCAGAGGATGGATCTCTCCACCCTGTGGGTCCTGGGAATAGAGTTCACATCAGCCTTGCTCTCAGTTGTCTTTATCCACTGAACCATCTCCCTGACCATCTTCTTACTTTTGAAATTGAGTACCAGTAAGCTGCATAAGTAGACTTTGAACTGCTCTGAAGCCCAGACTGGCTTTGAATATGCAGCCATCCTGCTTCAGCCTCCTGAGTAGCTGGGATTAGTGGCAGGCGAGGCCCCCACATCCACTTTCACTGAGTACTTCCTTTGTGAATATTCTGACTCATCCATATCTTGTATAGTTATGGCCAAATGTGCAAACTTTTGGTGTTTTTTTCCCTCTATTCCAGCATCTATATAATAGTTTCCTCCATGAGTCTAGGCATTGAAGGGGAAGACCGAAGGACCCAGACATCCTGTAGCTCCAGTGAGCATTAGGATGGCTGCACTCTGCACACTATTGTGTGGAAAGCATAGACCATCACTCATATTTTAACCAGTGACCTAGACCATGGAGAGCACCTTAGAAAAAGCAGGGGCCTGAAGTAGCTTGGGGTAGGACCAGGTTCTGGCCCTCCAAACCATCTCCACACACGAAGCAATCAATACAGTGTTTATGAAGGAAGGACTGAGATTTGAATCCCTCAGAAGGGATGATAAAGCAGTACCGGTACACCCTTTCTAGAACTTCCTGTGTTTTCACCTGTCCTTAGCCGCTTGTTCTTTCAGCTTCCTCTCACGGTAGTCAGTGCAGTTTTGTGAGCCGCTTCCTTCCTCTCCGCATCGATCCTGCCTTCAGCTGAGGTATTAGCTCACATGTCTCTTTGCTCTGTGCTCCTTCCCAGGGGCTAGGCTTGGAAGAGCAGGGATGTGGGATACAGTAGGACCAGAGCTTCAGAATCCAGGAATGTCCATCCTCCCTTCCAGAGAGCTTGCTTTCCCCTGGCCTGGCAGGTAAACTCTGGGGATCCCCCTGCTCCTGCCTCACCCACTGTGGGGTCTTCATGTTTGTATAGTAGTCACTTCACCAGCTGAGCCATTTCTCCAGCTCCACCCTCACCCTTTCTGAGGCAGAATCTGACCATGTAGCCCTGGCTGACCTGAAACTCACTGAGCAGACTGGATCAGGCTAGCCCTCACACATGTGGCAAGCCTCCTGCCTCTGCTTCCCAAGTGCTGGGATGCTGGGCGAGGGGTGGAGTGTGTGTTCCCTACTTGTTTTCAGGCGGTAACACTGCTTGCCAGAGTGAACCCTGGACTGTAGTATCTCTCAGATTTGGCATCCCTCCAACCTTAAAAAACACCAACGAATGGATAAGACTGGCACCGAGCCATGTGTCTGAAAGGGACATTCTTTCCCGCGTAGAGCAGTTAAGTGATGCTGGCTAAAGTCCCAGAGTCAACCCCCCCTCCCCCTGCCCCGCGTACTCTACCCATGAACAGCCCTTGCTCCCTTACCTGGCAGGGCAGGGATTTGATGAGAGGCCTGTGGGCTGGTAGGAGAAAAGTCCTTCACAGTGTTGGTTTGGTTCCTCTGAAGCGTGTGGAATTCGCTGAGCTAAGCATTTTTTCATGGCATGCACATAAAAAAGATTTCTCATCCTTTTCTTAAAGAGAGAAAAATGTCTTTCTCTGTCTGTAGTCAAAACTTGTTAGATGCTGTGCTCAAAACTGCCAGTCACGCTCTGCCCTCGGAACCCTTTCTCTCTGGTGACTTTCTCTGCTTCTAAAGATCTCTAAAGTTAATTTTTAATGGCTGCCTGTGTGGGGTGAATCTGGCTGTCCCCTGTGGGTGTTACCACCCAGGACATGGCTCCACAAAGGTCCTGGGAACTGCTCCAAGGCTGAGTAGGCAGGAGGAACAGAGAGACATCAGCTGGGGAAAGAATCAAAGAGACCCTTCCCCCCTTTGAGAGAGGGAGGCAGAGATGTGGGTTCAGGGACTTTGTTGTGCCCTGAAGCTTCTGACTTGCAAAAAGCTCTGTGGTTAACTTTGAGGTAGCAGTGTGCTAGCTGAGGGCCCAACTCTCTGTTGGGTGTGTCCACTCGCCTTGGAAGAACAGAACCAACTCATTATATATGTGGGAATCTACCCACAGATTTCATGTGTATGTGTGTAAGTATGTGTTTATATGTGTGCACATACATGTGGAAGTTAGAATGTCATTTTCAGTTGCCACATACCTTTTAAGTTTTTTCATGTATATGTATGTGGTGCATGTATTTTTTTAAATTATTTTTATTTTATGTGCATGGCTGGTTTGCCTGCTTATTTCTGTATGAGGGTGTCAGATCTTGGAGTTACAGGCAGTTATGAGCTGCCATGTGGTGTTAGGAATTGAACCCCAGTCCTCTGCGAGAACAGCTATCTATCTCTCCAGCCCTGGTGTGTTTATTTATTGCATATTTGCATGGGTGTGGATGCTCATGTTTGTGCAGTACGTGTGCGTATGGAGAACGAGGCTGACACCAGACCCTAGAGCTTAGAGCTCGCTGCTGTGACTAGTCTAGCTGCCCAGCTTGCTCTGGGGATCGGGAGCTGGAATTACAGGTGGGCTGCAACATCCACCCAGCATTTCAGAGGGTCTGGGGATGCAGACACTAGTCTTCATACATGTTGCTTGCAAAACAAAGAAAGCACCAAGCCATCTCCTTGGTCCCTACTCTCCTTTTTATTGAGGGGGGGTGAGGTTGGGGGGAAAACGAATCTCCTACTGTTCTGAAACTTACCAAGTAGGCTCGGTTGACTAGCTGGCCACTACTCCCAGGGATTCTTCTGTCTCTCCATCTCCCCACTGCTGGGATTACAAGCCTACTGCATGATGCCTGGCTATTAAAAAACAAAGGCTTATCTTTATTATTTTTCCACTATGTGGCGGGGGTGCGCATAGGAATATGAGTGCAGAAGAGGATGTCAGGTCCCTGGAGCTGGGGTTACAGGCTGCTTGCTCTAAGACATCCAACTTGATGCTGAGAACTGAACTTGTGTTCTCCGGGAGAGCAGGATCTGCTCTGTAATGCTGATCCCTCTCTGCAGTCCCAAGTACTGACTTTTTAAAAATGTCCGTTCTAGGGATCAGACCCATCCCCGATCCTGAAAGCAAGCACGTTATGGACTGGGCCGTCTCTCCAGCCCCACTCACTTTCATTTGATCAAATCTTGTCTGTTCACACTGAAACCTGAATGATACTCCACACTATCTGGCTCCCAGGAGCGTCTTGTGCTTGTTTCTTACATTCTTGGTGGCCTCCAAAGCAAGGAATTGACAGCTGACGAGTGGGGTGCTTCCTATGCTCCAGGCACTGCTCAAAGTATCTCTATCCCCTCGTGTCTGCGCAGCATCCTTGAAAGATAGGCTAAGTGCACCAGCCCCACTCACAGATGGGAAAACTGAGATGTCATAAGGTCGTGTCATTTGTCCGATGTCACACAGCTAGCAAATTGCAAGCAGCCAATAGCTTCCTCCATACCAGAGCTGAACATGATGAAAAGCCACAGTCTGGAAAGATCCTTGACCAGTGGCCTCTTGCTCTAGCATCTTGCATGGCTTTGCCTGAGGCTTCTACTGCTTCTCTATGGATTCTAAGGGAGGAGAGACAAAGGAGACTGTGGGTGGTTTCAGGTTCCATAGACCTCAGGGGCCAGCTGCCCTGTGGCTCTGCCTGGCAGTGATTTTTGTGGGACTAGGAAAGAGCCTGTTCTAAGAGGAGGTTTCTGAGCCTCTGACAAAGAAGGCTGTACAGTGTGGTGTGAGAACAGATTGGGAATGCATGCCTGTCCAGTCTGGTGAGTGACAAAGACTAGGTGTTTGTAAATCAGTACACTGTAAACCACCCCAGGGAAATCTGCATGTGGTCTCTCATATCCGTGATCCTAGCATTCTAGAGGCTGAGGTAGGAGGATTGTGAGTTTGAGGCCAGCCCGGGATACATGGTTGAGGAGATAGGTAGTTCAATTCTGTCCTGGGTTTCAATACTGAGAATAAAGCCTGGTTGATCCCCAGAGCCCACTGACCAGCCAGCCTAGCCAAAACGAGACCCCTCCTCTCAAAAAGTAAATAAATAAATGATAAAGGAGAGCAATAAAAGACAAAAAGCAAAAAAAACCCACTCAACATACATGCACACACACATGTAAGCCCTTTCCCTATACCCCCCACACTCATGCACGCATGCACACACATGCACATGCATGCACAAACCAGGCAGTCCATAGGACAGCTTTGGGAGTGAAGCAGGAGTGCTCTTCACTATGACTGTATAATCAGAGGGAACAGAGCCTGACCGGAGCAAATGAAAGGATTTCTACTTGGAGGAAGCAACCAGGAACATGCTGGGTCCCAGCCGATGACAGCCTGCTGTCTTCATGCTAAGTCTGAGATCTGTGGTCTTCGGGATACACAGTATCTCCTTTGTGTACTTCTGGGTTTCCCTCTGGATGTCACTGCCCCGTCATTAGGTGACATTTGGTAGATCAGTGTAATAATTGTCTTGTGTTCTTGTCCCAAGGCTGGGGGCGTATGTGGAAGGCAAGGTGTTTCAAACACAGGTCACAGCTTCACATATGGACGAGGAGACAAACCACTGTATAGTGGGTTAACCCCATGAACTCCCTCAAATCTAAGGCCACATTGGACACACCAGGCACAGACTGCTAAGTGACACAGGGAGAGGAGCGGTCAGAGGGTATGAGAAAGGACGCAACAGGGAACCGAAGGAGTAAGTGAAGGTGGGGAGGAACAAGACCTGTCAGAGCTCAACTTGACTGTCAGACAGACAGACAGCCTCTCACACAGCCTGGTTCATGACTGGGTTTGCCATTCTAGCTACTAACCTGTGAGAGCTACAGGCCCGGTAACCCCGACATTCATTGTGAGCTGAAGTCTCGATGGGAGCGCTAGACACTCTCAG
>LOEQ01000403.1:148346-168009 GCA_001685075.1 Bramus lutescens | reverse complement strand
TGGTATCTACTATCCTATATGGTATCCACAATCCTATATGGTATCTACTATCCTTTATCCACAATCCTATATGGTATCTACTATCCTATAGGATATCCACAATCCTACATTCTATCCTATATGGTATCTACTATCCCATGTGGTATCTACTATCCCTGTTGCTGTGTACCCTGACAAAAGTAACTTAAAGGAACCAGGTTTGTTTTCGCTCACAGTTAGAGGCTTCATAGTCCATCGTGTTGGGGAAGTCAAGGCAGCCAGAGCTTAACGAGCTGATTGCATCACATGCACAATCATAAGAGACCCATGAATGCCTGTGTTCAGTTCACTTTCTCCTTCCCATCCAGTTCATGACCTCAGCCAAGGGTTGGTGCTACCTATAGTGGGGTAGGTCTTCCTGTCCTAATTAACTGGTCCTATATAACCCTCCACAGGCATACCTGGAAACTTCATTTCCCATGCATCTTTTTTATTATGACACACTAATTTCATTTTAATTGCTCATTATAGTATTGCATTATAAGGAGGCACTATCTCTAATTACCTGGGGAGGAGTGTTTCTAAAGCAGTGTAATCTCTGAGGCTACAACCTTTCCCAAGCCGTTGTCTGTCTGTGAACTTTCAATATTAGCTGAAATAGATTTTCCTGCTTCTCAGAGTGGAGTCTGCCCATCCACTGGAGCAGTGAAAAGAATCCCAAATGGGTGGTTCTCCCCTTCCTGGTTTATTTAAAAATAAAATCAGGGATTTTTACACACACACACACACACACACACACATACACACACACCTCCCAGTATAGCGACCAAGAATGGACCATCTCTCCAATCCTCATTTAAATATTGGCCACGCACTTTGAAGATCATTTTTCTTGGTGACATGTTAAACAATCTCAGGTCAGCCGCAGTCCTTAAAGGTCACTGTGGGTGTGAGGAATGCTGCAAATGAGCGTACAAGACGGGCACGCAGAGGCATCCGTTAGCACAGGCCTGCATCTCACACTTAAAGAGCAACGCCTTTTGGCTTGTCTGTTGGATGTAAATTTCTGCAGCTTCTTCATGGAGTGCCCTAGGCCTTTGGTTGCCACTGTGGGGGGAGGGGCACTTTTCTGCAGTTAGNCGTCATTGAAAACCCTCAGAGACGTCTTCACACTGCCCTTTGTGATAGGGTGGCCTCCCTTTCCGTGGGCAAAGCCCAGGCTGGAGCCCTCCCGGCTGCCCAGTGGCTTTTGTGTGCACGCAGCTTTCAGCTCCTGTCCATCAGACTGAATGGACCCATTCAGGGGCATTCATGCGCCACCGCCACCGCCACCGAGACCCTGGCTGCCAGGACACAATCAGCTGAGAGGGCTCTGTGGGCTCGGCACAGGAGAATGTGCCTGCTCTGCCTGCCTCTAGGAACCCCCGATTGTTCTGAGGAGCCTGTGATAGAGGAGGGAGCCCAGAAGGGTAACACCAGACAGCAACTTGGGGTTCATTCATGCTGTGCCTTGCCTTCTACCTCAGAGTGGGAGGGATGGAGGAGTGGAGTGAGCACGCCCAGGCCAGCTCAAGTAGTTTATCTTTGGCGCTGACCTTCACCTTTTATCTCTGTAAACACCCACTGGTCTGCTGAGAGTGGAAGCCTTTACAGGCCTCACACCAGAAGCACTCAGTAAATGCTTGCTGAATGAATGAACTGAGTCACGGCAGCTTCCGTGTATTCTTGCTGGTCTTTTAAAGAGTCCCCCTCAACCCTTCTTCTTGGGTCCTGGGCAAATCAAGGGGATCGTCGTGTATATTAAGGACAGCAGATGCTGAGGTCTGGAAATAAAGCATGTTTTCAAGGTAGAGTGTAGCCATAGAGTCCAGCCCATTGGTAGTTTGGATTCGCACTGGCAATCCAGAGCCTTCCTCAGGAGCACTCTGCAGAGGGAGGTTCCCCCACTCCACGCTGACTCGGCAGCAGCCTGGGGTATATGTGTACTGTACCATTCATTTGGTCGCCAACATCCTTAGAAACCTTGGGCCCTTGTCCCAGTGTATATCTCAGCCGTGGGTCTGGCATCCTAGAGCCACGCTGAGGACGTGGAAGTTTATAAAAAGGGCAGGCCAAGATGCTGAAGAAACATTGGAAAACTCTGAGGCCAGCAGCCACAGCTGCCTCGGGAATTGCAGAAGCTGCTGAAGAATTTTTCGTCGAGAATTAGTGGAATGCTTTGGAAACAAGCTTTCATTAAGACCGCCTTTATTTTGCACTCATTTAAAAAGTTTTCCTGAGGAAGGGTCTTCCACTCTGGTAGCCCAGGTTGCCCTCAAGTTACAACTGTCCTTGTGGAGCTGGCAATGCAGACATCAGCGTCACACGTACTTTGGTGGTAGATGCCTTAGAACATTATTTTGAAGGTTTTATTTTTATTATTTTTGGGGGTCTTTTGGGGGTTATGTGCACATGTATGCAAGTACCCTCAGAGTCCAGGGGTTCCAGATTCTCCCCGATATTGGAGCTACAGGTGGTTGTGAATTTTTGGATTTGTGTGCTAGGAACCAAACTCTGGTCCTTAACAGGAGAAAGTGCTCTTCACTTTAAGAGCCCTGGAGGCTGACTGGGAAGATGTCTTAGTGATAGAAGGCTTACTGTACAAATAAGGAGCTGAGTTTGGATTGCCAGAACCCATGTAAAGCACCTGCATATCTGTAAACCTAACAGTCCTGGAGTGGAGACAGGAGAATGCCTATAAGCCTTGTATCTGCAGCAGTGAACAGGAGACTGTCACAGAGTCTTTAAGAGCTTTACAGTTTAGTTAAGGAATCTTAAAACATAGCACGGAACACTTTACAAACTGGCAACAGTTGGAGTAGGGACAGTATCAGACTGAGGACAAGCAGATGACAAAATGCACCCCCCCCATCATGCACCCCAGGAGCGGGTCACAGGCCCACGGAAGCTGGCATTCTTTCCAAGGAAGCAGTTAAACTAATCATTGCCAAATAGACCAGTGTAGGTCTGCTTAATACGGTGCTGTTGTCAAACCATCTAGTCCCAGAAGCTCATCCTGTAAATATGGGTGCCATTGGGCCTCACGGACCCTATCCTGTGCTGGTTCAGCCTCGGAGCCCACCTGGTTTCTGCTTACTCAGCTGTGGGATGGGAAACACCCTAAGCAGGATTAGCCAGCACTGTGTGTACCTACTTAGCTCATGTAAAAGTTGATTTCTTCACTGGAAAAAAATCAACTTCTCACAAGGGGAAGTTACTTCATATTCTGGCCTGGGGTTGGGGGTTACTTTTCACTGGGAAGGGATAAAAATTTGACTCCAGAGTATCAAAAGCAGTTTTGGTTTTTTTTTAAACAAAGAAGCCCTACATTCATTCATTCATTCATTCATTCATTTATTTATTTATTTATTATTTATACAACATTCTGGCTGTGTGTATGCCTACAGGCCATAAGAGGGCACCAGACCCCATTATAGATGGTTGTGAGCCACCATGTGGTTGCTGGGAATTGAACTCAAGACCTTTGGAAGAGCAGGCAATGCTCTTAACCTCTGAGCCATCTCTCCAGCCCCCTCAAAAGCAGTTTTGTAGCATGGAACACAGGGTTGTGGTCTTATTTAACCATGGTCTGATCCATTTCTCCATTTCCCGGGACTCTCTGTGCTGTATATGATCAGGCTGTCCCAGCTGCGTGACCCCATATCCAATTACTGGTGCAGCCATAGCTAGCCAGCGAGACAGTGGTCTCTGCAGCTTCGGATTCCCTTTAGTCTCCGTCATCTTGAAAATAGCAATAGCGTTTGCTGCCTTCCTCCTTCCTAATCCTGAGTTCACACATTGGAAAGACAGAGCGAGTCTGTTCCCTCCATGCTCAGTCTTCTATTTGCAAGTAGAGGTTGAATCGTGTGGTTTATATAAAGCGGGGAGAGCCCTGGCAGATACATTTGATTTTTGATCTATCGTTTCTAATTTCTTCAATCAAATGAATTGTATCCCTACCCCAAAAGAGTCAGACGTTGCTATGGTAGCTGTGAGTCCATTGGTTGATGACTCTGACTAAAATGCTCATAGTTCCTCTGTCCTTTATTCTCACAGGTGGCAGAGGGTGGAGCTCTGAGAGGAAAACTCTTGCCCAGCCTGTACAGTGACAAATCTCTGTTCATGGCTCTCTGCCCAGATGGGCAGTCAAAGTCTCAGGCAGGTTCAGAAGCTGGCAAGGTTGGCAGGCTAGCTGAAGTTCAGTCTGGATAGCATCCTGAACCAAGGATGGTTTTTTGTTTTTGATTTTTGTCCAAATGATGTTATTAGAACATTTGGCAACATTTGAATAGTCTAGAGATGGGATGGTATTTGCTATGTAAGAGAGTGTCTTTAAGGGGATACATACTGGAAATACCAAAAAATGAAGGCATCTTACTCTCCAATGGTTTGGAGAAAAGAAAATACATATGGAAAGATCTGGACTTAAATTATTACTTTTTGGGCATTTGGGGGAAAGGCATTATAGGAGTTGATTTTTACTATTTTTATACTTTTTCTGTTAATCTGAAAGTATTTCAAAGCCAGGTGTGGTGGAAGCCTTTAATCCCAGGACTCAGGAGCCACAGGTAGGAGGATCCCTGAGTTTGAGACCAGCCTGGTCTATAGAGTGAGTTCCAAGACAGCCAGGGCTATACAGGGAAACTCCGTCTCAGGGGGGAAAAAAAGAAAAAAAAAAAAACCAACCAACCAACCAACCAAACAAACAAAAAAAACTAGTAACAACAAAAGTATTTCAAAATGATAAAAGGTTTTAAAGATCTCTCTTAGGTGTGTGGGCTGGGGGTATGGTTTGGGGCCCTGGATCCGAGTCCTCAGCACCTTGTAAACTGGTTGTTTTTGACGCACACCTATAGATCTAGCACTTGGCAGGCAGAGACCAGAGGTCTGAAGTTCATTGTCATTCTTGGCTATATGAGACCCTATCTCAAAAAATAACAACAACAACAACAAAGAGCCCTCATGTGTCTAGGGCCTCTGTGTATGTAGGGTTGGGGAGCCCAGCATGAAAACCTTCAGAAAGAGAGGATTGGGAGATATGAGAGAAGAAAGTCCCTAGAATGAAGGAGGTCTCTTGAACGCATGCTTTTCCGCCTCAAAAGTAGGACCACTTTCAAGAAATAATGCAAGGTGATGTCAGGGGTTTGACAATGTGGGAATTGAGAAGGTGGTGCCCTAGCAAAGAAAGGAGACAGAGAGGGTGCCCAGACAAATAGCTCTAATTTGGACTTTAAGGAAGCAAAAGACTTAAACAGGAAACTGAGTTGAGAAGCACAAGCTTGGAGTCCTAGCATCCAGGAGGCTGAGGAGGGCTGTTGAGTACAAAGCCCCCTAGTGAGACCCTATCACAAGCAAAGAATAAAGGTGGTGGACAGGGAACCCCCAGTGTGATCAGGAGACCTTGTGAGTGTAACCAGGATCCTGTAAGGTAAGTCAGATTTCGGAATGTGTAGAATTTGTGTGTGAATGTCATGTGTATATGTGTGTTCATGTGGGCATGTGCACTTGTATACACATGTGCATGCAGAGGCCAAAAGTTGGAGTTGGGTGTCTACCCACTCTCTTTTCAAAGATGTTACGTGTATGCAAGTGTATGTGTGTGAAGCGTGTGCAGCGTGTGCATGTCGGAGCCCGTGGAGGTAACAAGAGGAATTGGATCCCTTGGAACTGGACTTACAGAGAATTGTGAGCCACTGTGCTCGGAACCAAGCCCCCAGGTCCTGTGCCAGAGCAGTAAGGGCTCTTATTCGTGCCAGCCTCTCCTCCCATCCCCCAGCGCCTTTGGAAATAGTCTCTCCCTGATCATCAGTGTGGCTAGACTGCCTGGGATCTGCCTGTTCTCCAGCCCAGGATTACTTATGTACCCCACTGTGCCCAGTATTTTGGGGGGTGTGGGTTGAGACGGGGTTTCTCTGTGAGTGTCCCTGGCAGCCCTGGAACTTACTCTGTAGAGCAGGGTGGCCTTGAAGTCGAAGATCCATCTCTACTTCCCAAGTGCTGGGATTAAAGTGCGCACCACCAGGTCTGGAGATTGTGTGCAGCTTCTACGTGGGTGCTCGGGATCCCAACAAACTGGTCCTCATGCTTGCACAGCATATAAATCAACTCCCCAGCACAGGCTCCCCCTACTTGTCTTTTCTCACTCATAAAATGAGGATCACAGCAGTGGAGACTAGGTACTAAACTGTGAAGAAGCAAGAAGAGAGGGTGGAACCACGAGAGTCCATGGACGGGGAGGCGCATCCATCAGGTCTTCTGGATACTACTCTTGCTCCTCCTTTCCTCAGTACTGAGATGGCCTGAGTTCCGTCTCCAGTCCATTTTGTTTTCGTTTTGAAACAATATTTTGCTAACTTGCCTAGGCTGGCCTTGAACTTGTAATCCTTAGTGTTAGGATTTCCCCCCATGTGTTTACACCATGGTTGCCTTTATTTATTTTTCCTTGTAGCTCAAGGTGGAATTTTTTGCTCTACCCACCCATCTTCCCACGTGCTGGAATTACCACTTTGTGTTAACATTCCTTATCTTACCACTCATTCAAAAAAATTTTTACTATGTAGTCCAAGATGGCTGGAAACACTAGGTTTCCAGTATACCACCATGCCTGGTTGTCTGTTTTCTTTTCTTTTTAGTGAAAACAGAAAAAAATAGTATTTATTTAAAGTTTTAATTAAAATTGGAGATTCTTGATTTGTCTTGGCTCATTATAGAAGTATTGCAACCTACAGAAAATGAAACAAAGGCCAGGATATGTATGCATGTCTGTATGTATGTGTGCACACACAGAGTTGGTGGTGAATTTCAGTTACACGATATGTATGTGTGTGTATGTATGTATGTGCACACACAGAGATTTTATGGTGAGCCTCAGTTACAGGATATGTATATGTGTGTATGTGTGTGTATGTATGTATATGTGTGTGTGTATGTGTGCACTCACAGAGTTGATGGTGAATCCCAGTTACAGGCACTGGGCCATAATCTTTCACCTGGAGAGACAGAGCCAGAGCTATCTCCTTCAAGAATCCTAATTCCTTAGGCCCTTGTTACAAAACCACTTGCCTAACAATCGTTTTATCTGTAACTTTGCATATTTTCATCTTCAGAACTTTAGGAGCAGCAAGATTTATTTGAAATTGCCATAGCAGTGACAGGTAACGCTGGGTCCCCTGCGAACGCACCAAGTGCTTTGACCACCGGGGCTGTCTGTTTAGCCCTCCCCTCCAGCTTTATTTCTTTATGGCTTTTCAAGACTGGGTTTGGTCTTGGCTGTCCTGGAACTCACAGAGATGGGCCTGCCTCTGTCTTCTAAGTGCTGGGATTGAAGGTTTACACCAGCACGGCTGGATTCAAGAGTCTTTCCTGGTTTGCTTTCCCGACTCACTGAGACAGGGACTCTCCTTTGACACCTAAGCTTTTTCATGCAGCTAGCCAGCTCACTTCAGATATTCCCCCTCTGCCTTCTGACCATTACCCAAGCCCTGCTTCAAACTTGTGCAGCCAGAGTTCGTTCGTTCCTTCCTTCCTTCCTTCCTTCCTTCCTTCCTTCCTTCCTTCCTTCCTTTCTACCTCCAACAGGCTCTCACGTAGCCAGTCTTTCCTCAATGTCCAGCACAGTCTGACCTTTGAACTTCCAATCCTGCTGCCCCTACCTTCCGTGTGTGCTGGGATTCTAGGGAACACCACCACGGCCCATTTGTGCAATACTGGGGATAGAACTCACAATCTTGTGTGTGCTCGGCAAACACTCTCAACTAAGGACATTGTCAGCCCTTTTGTTTTCTTTTATAAAACTGATTGTGATGATTTAAATTTTAATTTCATATTCATTGCACATGGTACTGCAAACATCTTAAAATTTATTTTAATGTTATGCGTATGGGTGCTATGCCTGCATGTCTAAATACCACATGCTTGTATTACCCATGGGGGATAGGAGAGGGTGTTGGATCCCCTAGGAATGGAGTTACAGACTGTCGCTAACTCTCAGATGGGTGCTGGGAACTGAACCTGGGTCATGTGGGAGAGCAATGAGTGTTGTTGACAGCTGGACATAAATCTCCCACCGTAATCAGTTTAACTGTAGTCCGGTGCCACTGGGTGCATTTAAGCTGTGCAGCCACAGGCTCTCTGGAGCCCTCTTCTAGGCCCCAGCCACAGCTCTGTACCCACGGAGTACCAACTGCCATGCCTCACTCTGCAGCTCTGAGTATGAGCCTTACACAGATTTTATCACCTCCTCGTCTGCATTGACGACTGAAGAACAAAGAGATCATTTTGATTGGGAGCACGAGTGCCTTGTTTTTATTTATTTACTTATTTACTTATTTGTTTATTTATTTATTTAAAAAGCCAGGTAAGAGGGAGGGAAGGGAAGCCTTCCTGATGCGAGCAACTGGGTTATTTCAGGCACTTGAGGTGTACCAGGCATCTATGTACCCCTTCCTCGCAGGAGACCCTCGGGGAGTTCTGACAATTCAGGATGCCCAGGCCAGCCTGGTGATAGGCCTCATGCATTAGCACTTTGTAAAGGACTTTCAGATGATGCCAGTGTATGGTTACAGTCAACCACTTTGTAAAGGACTTTCAGATGATGCCAATGTATGGTTACAGTCAACCTTCTCTAAGACAGCTGTGTTTGTAACCTCTGCCACCAGTGTAGGGTGACGTCAAGAAGGAACCAAGCCTTACTAAGCATTCATGCCTCTGCCGTAGGCCATCCTGTCAGGGACCCGTGTTCCCTGCCTAGGTCCTCCTCTGAGGCACAGTGAGGGTTGTTCTTTCCTGGGTGACCCTCCAGGCTCTCAGCCCCAGGGCCTCCCCTTTGGCACTTACTCCGCCTGCAGGACGGTTCCCTCGCTCCTCACCTGGAGTTTCCCCCCATCTACTCCACTTCATGCCATCCCCTCTCTCTATTCTTTTTCCTTTACTGTGAGATGCTGTTTGTTTTGACTCCCCAGCTGCTCATCCTAGTAGGTACTCTATAAATACAGGCGAATGAATGAGAAGAACACAGGCATGAACACGCGCCAGGGAATGAACTTCTGAGGGAACTTGCAAGCTGGTGCTCCCTGGGGCCTGACTTGGATAGGTGTGGTACCTGGTTTGAGTACTTGGTGGGAGGAGACAGTAACGTTTGGGGACATAAAGCAGAAAGCTGGGAAGGGAGGGGCAGGAGCTGGCACTGAACCCAGCTGTGTGAGTGCTGTCAGGGAGACTCACCATTCTGAGCTGCCCTCTGGTGTTCCAGCTGCACTGCTGTGGGTCTGGTGCTCGGGGGAGAATTCTTGAACGCTGGAATGGATTATTTTTTAAAATCCTATTCTTGACATTTACAAATGGGGAACAAAAATAAAACCCACATGATGAAGTATTCATGAGATGTCAGCGTTCCAGAGACCACCGGTGCTCAAACCAGCCCTGCCAGGGAGGCATACATAGTGCACAGCCCTGCCCGGTACTCTGTCACTAGTGGAACATCTTGTAAATGTGGCAATGGTTAGGGAGTTGTAGCTGAGCACTGGCTCTGTTAGGTATTCAGGCACACAGGACTCCTAGGTGTCAGCCAGATGCGTCTGTGTGTGTGCCCTTGTTGGGCGTGGCTTGGGTGTCACCACTCAGGCGTGGGTGCAGTTTTACACTTTTTAATGCTCCTTATATGGCAACAGGAACTGTCGTCGTGTGGGAAGATGATGGAGCCTAGGCTGGACCTCCAGCTTAGCCACGCAGCTCCTAGATGGTGTTGGGCAAGCCACCTGCAGCATTTTCATCAAGAGCCAAATAATGACTGTGGGGCTGGTGACATAGTGCTGGAGCAGAGAAAAAAATCTAGTTTGTGTGAGGCCCCGTGTTTATGCCTCCAAGAGAGGAGAACAGAGGCAGGGACATGAGGGGAAGATATGCATACAATGGGATTGAAAGACTTAAATGAATTTAAATAAGTGAAATATTTAAAACATTATTTAGCAAATACTCACCAGATGGGTCTTGTGTACCCAAGACTGGCCTCCAAATTGCTTTGTGTGCAAAGATGATCTTGAACTTCGGATCCTCCCACCCTTACTTTCTGAGAGCTGGGATTGATTGCAGGCTTGTATCAATATACTTGGTTGTGATGGTTTGAAAGCAAATGATCCCCAAAGGCACTATTAGGAGGTGTGGCCTTGTTAGAGTGGGTAGGCTTGGCCTTGTTGGAGAAAGTGTGTCACTATGGGCTTTGAGGTCTCATACATGATCAAGCCACACCCACTCTCTCAGATCACTTCCTGTTGCCTGAAAGATGTAGAACTCTCTGGTGCCTCTCCAGCACCATTTCTGCCTGTGTACCACTGCGCCCCATCATATGGTGATAGACTAAACCTCCAAAACTGTAATCTGCCACCTCAATTAAATGTTTTCCTTATAAGAATTGCGATGGTTATGGTGTCTCTTCACAGCAATAGAACCCTAACACACCGGTTTTGGGAAATGATGGAGATTTGAACCCAGAGGCCTCAATACTTGCTAGCCAATCATTCTACCAACTGAGTTTTATCCCCAGACCCTCTGTATTACAATTATAAAGGTTCTAACATGAAACAAAGTGTTCTACCAGCTTTTCACGGCCTGGACCTATTAAACTAATGAGTTCTGAGTTGGAAGGGGCTGGGTGGTGTCTAGCTCTGACAATGGCATGCAGCCTTGAAGGACTATTGTACCCAAACGTAAGCAATCTGTCTGTGCTAGTATGATTTTAGGGTTGGAGTACAAAATACGTAAAACGTTTACAAATGCTTCTTGGAAGACAGTAATGAGAGAAGGGCTATCAAACATTGCTGCAAGAACTAGTCTACCTGTTTGTATTTACTGCCATTTACCTGGGAAACAAGATTTTTCTTTTCAGCTCTCTGTGATCAAAACAAAATTCTAGGATAAATCCCTAGGTGATGTGGCTACATGGAAACCTTTTAAACATGACAAGGGCTCCCGAGATGCAGTGGAACACCTTTGCTCTTCTCTTTAATAGATTTATTTTGGTTTTTGTTTAATGTTGGGGATTTTGTGAGGTTTTTGCTTACAAAATTCTCAGTTGAAAATTTGAAAAGCCTCCTGAGTGTGCAGAGAGCCCTACCTGCCTGGCTAGGTAACACGATGCTAGCAGGGTCTGGGACAGCTTGCCTAAAACTAGAGTTTAGTGATTGGGCACCCTGATTCTCGGGGAGCAGAGGTGGGGCCATGCCCAGCACATAAAGCACGGAGGTCGTGGAGGGGCAAACGCGGATGGATGCTTTGGTCTCTAGCTGTGTGTGGACTGCCTGCAGGCACCCCTAGAAAAGCTAGGACTCGTGTTCTTGTTTGGAAAGACAAAGACCTTCTCTATCGCTGCAAATGTGGGTGAGGGGCTAACGCCCTCACAGGGAACAAGTTTGAAAACCAAGTCCAGTTGACCAATAGCCTTCAGTTACACTCACGTGACATTGCTACTACTCCTGAATTTCCTGTTTAGGGTTTTATTAGCTTTTCGTGAAAGGAGACATTGTGAAGAAACACAGATTAAAATTCAACTTCTGAGGCAGCCGAGTAAGTGAGAAAGAGAGTTGGGGGAGCCAGAGAGCCTAGAAAATCACAGAGTGATTACAAAGTTAGCCCCCAAACACTGCTGCTTAGAGTTCTTGAGCCACAGAGCTGGGCAAGAAATGCAGAGCAGAAACCCAAGGGAGAGATGGTGGTGGCTCCTTCATTCCCAGTCTCAGGGACTTAGAGAGCCTTCTGATTGGGGAAGAGTTTCCCAGAGGCTGCGGTTGGGTTAGGGCCGAGTCATCTTCCCACCAACATACTAATGAACAGCCCACACTAGGCTGACTCTGCCAATTGGAAACAGCTTTGGGGCTCCAGAATATATGGGAAGCCTAATGAAGACCTGACGTGGCTTTTACCAGTGTATGGGAAAATAACAGAGATGAGATTAGCAGGGTCCATAAGAGTGAGGCCTTGGAGGTGACTTAACCCCAGATGAGGAAGGGGGGGTGTACAAATCTCATCTTTCCAGCCAGGAATGGCAGCACTTGTCTGTAACCCAGCACTTGGGATGTGCAAACAGAGTGATCAGGAGTTCAAGGTCAGCATGAACTATGTGAGACCCTGTCTCAAATGAAAGTTGTTCCCTTGAGCAGTGGGACCTGAGGAAGAGATTGCATTTTGCTCAGTCAGAAGGTAGACATGGAGGCAGAGCTAAGCAGATCTCTGTGAGTTCAAGGCCAGCCTGGTCCACACAGCAAGTTCCAGGTAGGTCAGGGCTACATGGTGAAACCTGAGTTTGAAATTTTCAGACTCTGAGGCACTGCTCAGCGTTCTGAGTTCCAGGCTAATGCCCTTCTTACCACCTGTGTGGAAAGGGTTCCCTCAGGGTAAGTGAGCAGAAACAGAGCTATGTTAAGTTCCCAAGGATGAAATCACAGTTTTATCCCTGCCCCAACTTAGGATGATAACTGTGCTGGCTAGTTTTCTGTCAACTTGACATACTAGAATCACCTGAGAGAAGAGACCCTCACCAGAGAAAACCCCTCCATAAGACTGTGCTGTAGACAAGCAAGCGTGTAGAGCATTTTCTTCATTAGTAATTGATGGGAGAGGGCTCAGGTCATTGTGGGCAGGGCCATCCTTGGGCTCTTGGTCCTGGGTTCTATAAGAAAGCAGGCCTGACTTTAATCCCAGCATTTGGGAAGGCAGAGGCAGGTAGGTGGGTCTCTGTGAGTTCAAGGCTAGCCTGGTCTACAGAGTGAGTTCCAGGACAAGTAGGGCTGTTACACAGAGAAACCCTGTCTTAGGGGGTGAAAAAGGGTTGAAGAAGCCATGAGGAGTAAGCCGGTAGGTACTACCTCTACCTCTTCATGGCCTCTGCAGCAGCCTCCAGGTTCCTGCTCTGTTTTTTTGTTTCTGTCCTGCCTTCCTCCAATGATGCACCATGATGTGGAGTATAAGTCAAATAAACCATACCCTCCTCAAGTTGTTTTTGGTCATGATGTTTCATCAGAGCAGTGACAGCCCTAAGACAGTGACCTCCATATGTGCATTAAACATCTTCTCTCCCATCGGCTTGGTCTATAAAATAGTCTTTTACTGATGTTTTAAAATGTGGATGAAACAATAAAATCTCCTACTTTCTTACAGCCAGGAACAGCGAAGCATTTCTATTTATGTGTTTATGAGAAAGGATAAAATAACACATATTAAAACCACCATCAAGGCCTCTGTCAACAGTTCAGATTCTAGGGCCTCGGTTTTCCATCCTGGCTGCACATGAACAGCAACTTAGAGTTTCTGGAAAACATTGTCCCAGAACTCCACCCTGGACCTATTAGATCGTGAGCGCTTGGAAGGCAGGCCAAGCATCTGTGCTTTTAAAGCTCCCCGAGTGATTCTACTGGGACCATTGTTTGGAATATACCAGTTGGACATGAAGACTGAGCAAAAATAATGCAAGATTATTTTTTCTTTTTATTTTCTTACTGTATTAAAAAAATTGTACCCTACTGGTTTCTTTAGATAGAATTCACATGCCATAAAATCCATCCTTGTACTAAAATCTATAATTCAGCTGTTTTAATATATTCACAGACTTGTGACCATTACCACCATCAAATTCCAAACCACTTCCATTATCCTACAAAGAAGCTTATACTCATTAACAGCTTTCTTCTTTATTCCTCCCTCCGATCCCTGGTAACCAGCAATCTAATCTTTGTGGAGTTGTCCTGGACTTGTAGATAAATTGGATAATTCAGCGTGTGGCCTTTTGTCACTGGCTTCTTTCACTTAGCGCACTGCTCTCAAGGTTTATTTATGTTGTTGTGTGAAACAGCACACATTCCTTCTCGTGGCTGGGTGATATTCCATTGTAGTTAATCAGTTCATAGATGCTTGTCTTATGTCCACTTCAGGGCTATTATGGATAATGCTGCCACATGCATTCATAGACAAGTTGTGTGTGTGTGTATGTGTGTGTGTGTATGCGTGCACATGGTTTTAAATATCTTGATACTCACCTAGAGGTAGAGGTAGGACTACTGTGTTATAGTCATTTTCTATTAAACCCAATGAGGCACTGACCTCTCCTTCCCATCCTTTAAAATAAATGCACCATTGTGTGTAGGGGGCGGGGGTTGGAGGGATATTGCTGTGTGCCTGTTCATGTGCAGGCCAGAGGTCAGCCTCAGGTGTCATTCCTCAGGAGCCATCATCCTGTGTACTAAGACAGAATCTCACTGGACGTGGTGGTGAAAGGCTTTAATCCTAGCACTTGCTAGGCAGGGGCAGGCAGACCTCTGTGATCTGAGTTTGAGCCCAGTTTGATGTACATTTTTCCTGGAACCTCCAGTTCAGCTAGACAAGACAGTGCTTGAGCTTCAGGGATCCGCCTGTCTCCGCTGTCTCATTGCTGAGATTACAAGAGCACAAACGGCTATGCCTGGCTTTTCCCATGGGTCCTAGGGGTGGAACCTGAGTCATCACGCCTGCATAGCTAGTGCTTTGCTGAGAGTCGTTGCCCCATCCCAGATGCACCGTTTTACGCAGCCTCCAGTGGACGAGGAGGGCACAGATTTTTCTGCATCTTCTCCCAAACCCACTGCGGTCTAGCATCTTGACTACGTTCCTGGTGGGGATGAATTTTGAAGTCCTTTTATGTGCATTGGCTGTATTTTCCTTAAGGCAAATGTATATTCATTTTGACTTTTAAGATTTTGGTATAGCTAAGAAAGAGGCTTATAAAAGTTTCTGTCCTATTTTGTTATTTTGTGTGTGTGTCTATGGAGTGCGTACGTGGGACAGTGTACTTGTACTGGTCAGAGGACAGCTTTCAGAACTCAGTTCTTGTCTTCCACCACGTGAGTCCTGGGACTCAAACTTAGGTCATCAGGTTTGATGGCAGCTCCTTCACTCTCTGACCCATGGTTCTCAACCTTCCTAATGCTGTGACCCTTTAACAGTTCCCTGTGTTGTGGTGACCCCAACCATAAAATTATTTTTGCTGCCACTTCATAACTAATTTTTCTACTGTTATGAATCACAATGTAAATATCTGTGTTTTCTGTTGATCTTAGGTGACCTTGTGAAAGATTCACTCGCCCCCAACCTTGCCCGGAAGGGGTTGTAACACACAGGTTGAGAACCACTTCTCTGAACCATTTCATAGCCCCAAAGAGGTTTTATGTATTCTGGAGACTAGATCTTTATTAGAATATATGAGCTACAAATATTCTTCCCTATCCTAGGGCTTTGTCCTTTTATTTTTTTAATTTTTACTTTGTTGATAGTGTTTTGGAAGACACAAAAGTTTTAAATTTTACTGTCTGCTTTATCTGCTTTTTCCATTATCATATGCACTTCTAGGAGGGACAAGAGAGTTAGGTGGTCGGTATGGATGGACAGCTGGACTTGGACTTTCCCTGAGTACCCTGACAAGCTAGCTCTTGTGTGAGTGCTGGCACCTAGCAGTCAATAGCATGCTTCCATGACTTACCGTCTGGTGGGGAGAGCATCAGGAACCCATGAGTGCTTGGAAACAAGCCAAAAAGAGTGGGCCAGGAAGAAAAGCAGAAGAGGTGGTGCTGTAGGCTTTCTCCTGGGTGTCAGCAAGGCCCAAGGGAAAGGCAATGTTCAAGCAGATTCCTGAAGGACACAGGAGACAGCCATATACAACTCTCGGCAGGAAAACCGATCCTTCCCATTCCATACCCGCGGAGTGTTTCTGGCTCTGTGCCGACTGTGTCACACAGTGCAGTGATGGTTATTGCCACAAAGCTAAAGTGGAGGACAAGGTTCTGTGGAACGATGGGAACTTCTTTTTTTGTGGAAAGGACAACTCAAGGGGGAGAAAAAAATGTTTGCAGGTCATATATTTTTTATATCTTCAGATCATGTTTTATTATCTTGAGGAAGCGATGAATCATAAAAAATGTGACTTCCCCCCTACTCTCCTCAAGAGTCAATATGAATTTAATAAGAACAAGATTACTTTTTAAAATATGCTGGGCTTGGCAGGTTTAGCTCCATTTGTGTGTCTTCTCCAATGGCTGAAGAATTTTATAGGCCCGTTGGATTACAGGGTCGCATGCACCCCCTAATCTGAAAGGCGCTACATGAAAATGGGGTGGTCTGGCTCTGAGTTTCCTCCCCATGGGACAGATAAACACCACACATCCAAGTCAGTAGGAAGCAAGCAAGGGCCTCTGAACCAGCTAGAGTGATCTTAGAGTAACCAAGACAGTGAATCCGCTGGCAATGAGCCGGAGGCAGAGGTCGCTGACATCTCCATATAAAGATGGCAACAGCTGGGAAGTCCGGATAACATCTGTCCTGGTTTCATTTCTGTTGCTGAGACAAAATATCCCTACTGAAAGCCACTTCAGGAAGAAAGGGTTGTTTTAGTTCACAGTTCCAGGTCAGGTGGCTGGAACCCATAGTCGTGGGGCCAGAGAGCTGGCTCAGTGCTCCTGGGCAGGACCTGGGTTCATTTCCCAGCGCCCACATCAGGTGACTCACAAGTGCCTGTAAATCTAGTTCCAGGGTATCCGATGTCCTCTTCTGACCTTTCTGGGCTGCTAAACACATGTGTTACATAAAAACTTATGTGGACACACATGTATACACATTAAAAACTTATGTAGCCACATCCCACCCACAGTCAAGAATAGAGAGAGAGGGCTGGAGAAATGGTTCAGTGGTTAAGAGCGTTCATTGCCTGCTCTTCCAAAGGTCCTGAGTTCAATTCCCAGCAACCACATGGTCGCTCACAACCATCTGTAATGAGGTCTCGTGCCCTCTTCTGGCCTGCAGGCATACAAGCAGACAGAATACCACATACACAATAAATAAATAAACAAACAAACAAACAAGTAAATAAATAAATATTTTTAAAAGAAGAATAGAGAGAGATGAACGTGTGCATGCTTACTGGCTTGCTTTTTCAGCCCAATTTCCTCACCTTTGGTTTAAGACTTCCCAGCTAGGGATTGATGCTGGCTACAGTGGTCTGGGTTCTCCCACATCAGCTAACTTATTAAAACAATTTCCCAGCCAGGTGGTGGTGTCACACACCTTTAATCCCAGCACTTGGGAAGCAGAAGTAGGTGGATCTCTGTGAGTTCAAGGCCAGCCCAGTCTACAAGAGGTGGTTCCAGGACAGGGTCCAAAGCTACAGAGAAACTCTGTCTCGAAAAAAAAAGGGGGGGGGTTGTAGACACACAATTCCCCAAAGGTGTGTCTACAGCCAACCCTGATAAACAAGCCCTCACTAAGACTCTTCTCAGGTCTAGATGAGTCTAAAGGACAGCTAGAGCTAACCATCACCCCACTTTATCTTCCTTTGCGTGAAGCAATAAGCCCGGCCATGTCGGAGGCTACCTAACTCCTTTGATTACGTGTGAGCACAAGGTGAGCTTCTCAGCTTGCCATTCATTCTTCAGCTCTTCCCGCTGAGCAGTATGGCAGTTTTGCTCTTAGGTGGTTTCCATTGCTCAAACGCTCAGTGTGCTGCTATGTGGCCTCTTTGGGTCAGATGAGGGAATGAGGATCTACAAAGAGGATACTCAGCAGCTTCCAACCAGATGAAATGCCAGCGCAGTAACATGGTACCGTCTACTGATTCCTGCTTTCATAATCACAGGTATTTGTTGAGATGCAGATTCCTGGGGGGGCTGTTCAAGGAACAGAAGGTATAGCCCTTCACAGAAAGGGCTGATGCGAGCATGCGCCCTGACAGCCAGAGCAACGCTGCACACGTGATCCACTGCTCAGCCACTGCATTTCTAGATGGTGTCATGAGCTTTCCTATCTGAGGGCGTCTAATTTAGCTGGTCTAGGATGCTTCCAGGAAGGCAATCAGCCAGAATAGTAATGGTGACACTGTTGATAGTTTGAGACACACAAGTATCTCCTAGTAAAATATATGGCCATTTTGCATCTCCATATATTTAAAATCATAGAGCTGAGTATCCAAAAGGGCCTGATCTTTTTACCAGTAATCTTCATAGGTCGATGTTAATTCAACAATTCTTTCTTTTTAAATATAGTTTCTTTAAAAAGGTCTTATTTATTTTTACATGAATTGGTGTTTTTCCTGCATGTATGTCTGTGTAAGGGTGATGGATCCCATGGAGCTGGAATTACTGACTCCACCTGGCTTTCACATGGGATCTGAGGATAAGAACTCAGGCCCTCACGCTCGCATAGCAAACACTTTTCCTCACTAAGCCAGAATCCCTGCTTCGCAACAGCCCCGAGAGCTGAGTCCCCTCACTTTCTCTTCTCCCTGCATGGCTAATTTCTCTTGGAGCAGCTCGCCCTGTGGTCACTTGGCTAATGAGTATAAAGCCCAGAGCCAATGTATTATCATCACTCAGCACACAGCAAGGTGGGTCTTGCCCCTAGAAACATATTTAGTTTTTAAGCTTTATTTTTATTTATGTATATGGGTGTTTTGCCTGCATTTGTGTCTGTACACTATATGTCTGCAGTGAACATAGAAACCAGGACAGGGCAGTGGATCTCCTGGGACTGGAGTTATGGACAGTCATTAGCTGCTATGTGGGTACTAGGAATCAAATCAGGATAGTTTGGAAGAGCAGCCAGTACTCTTAACTACTGAGCCATCTCTCCAGCCTCCTGGAGCTGTTGTCTTTATCAGAGCTTTGAGACTTCCCGCATCCAGGGATCCAGTGTTTGATCATGACAGAGAGACAGGCCTACTAGCTAATTTAGGAACTCACTCATCTCCCTGTCTGAACCACTGACATGGAGTATGTTAACAACTGTGTCATCTCTGTGAGCTGAAAAGGGTGTGTGGAGCTGCAGAAGGCTCTGGCCTTAGCTGAGGTGGGGGCATGGCTTAGTGGTTCAAGTTCCTTTTATACTTCATGTGCACTGGTGTTTTTCCTGCATGCGTGCCTATATGATCCCCTGGAACTGGAGTTACACACAGCTGTGAGATGCCATGTGGGTGCTGGAAACTGAACCGGATGCCCCCGAAGAACAGCCAGAGCTCTTAGCCGCTGAGCCATCTCTCCAGTCCCCAGTGGTTAAAGTTCTCACTACATAAACATCAGGAGAGAATTTGGATCCCCAGAGTCTGAGTAAGTGCTGGATGGGTGTGGTGCCCTCTGTAGTTCCAGCTCTAAGAATGCGGAATCAGGATACCCAGAACATACTGGTAGCTAAGACAGACATCTAGGTGAGTGTGGGTTCTACTGAGAGACCCTGCCTCAATGAATAAGGCTGAGAGTGATTTAGGAAGACTGCCGACATTGACCCTGAGCTTCCACATGCACACACACACAAAGAATACACACAACACATGCACCCATAGACATGAGAAAGAGACAAAAACCGGTGATTTAATGTAAGAGACTCAATTTCACACTCCTCATTTGTTTAAATTGAAGATAGGGCAACATTCTTGACCTCAGTGTCACTGTAAGGATTAAATGAGGGACTGTGTGGGAAGGATCTTTTGTGCTAGTTGGATGCAGGCAAAGGTGAGTCTGTCTTTCCCAGGAAGGTCCAGATTGCACATATGATTCCACAAAGCATGATGGGCCTGGCCTCTTAGCTTCTAATTTTGAAACAATGACCATGAAGACACAAACATTGAAATCACAACTCCAGATTG
>LOEQ01000403.1:136700-148308 GCA_001685075.1 Bramus lutescens | reverse complement strand
TCAAGTATCCAGTGTCACTCACAGTAGGCAAGGCTTGTTCCCACTGACCTAGTCCCCTTCAGATGTGGCTTGGGATGGGAACAGTGGTTGGACAATATTAGAAAACGCCATGTAGCTGGGCATAGTGGTGCATACTTTTGGTCTCAGCATTTAGAAGGTGGAGACAGCCAAGGTCAGAGGTTCAAGGCCAGTTTCAGCTGTATAGCAAGTTCAAGGATAGCCTGGGCTACCTAAGACTGTCTCAGAAGTTTAACACACACATATAAACACAGTTTTCTTTTTGTGTGTTATATGTGATATGGGTGTATATGCATACATGCACGTGTTGCACATACATGTGAAGGTTAGAGGTTGACATTGAATTCCTTCCTCAATTGCTCTCCACCCTATCTTTTGAGACAGGGTCTCTCCCTAAGCCTGGAGCTTCATTGTGCTTTAGCAATGATCTTGTCTTGTTTTGTGGGTGCTAGCATTGCAAGCATGTGTCAGCTTGCCCTGCTTTGGAAGGAGCTACTCTTCAGTTCTGAATTTCCAGTAGTCTTCATCACTGTTTATACTGTTTCCACATCCAAAAGACACCTCTTCAGCTGTCTCTCTGATGGAGGAGCTGTACTCCCAAACAGCCTTAGAGGAACCCCGTGCCTCACAGCTTTATTTGGATGTAAGATCACAGATCACAGTAGTCATGTGTCACCCGGAAATACTTGAATGAGAGTTTGAGAGCCTAAGGATTTGCCACTTCCGGCTGGGAGCATTACATCCTTTGGAAGTGTCCTATGTCATACTTTGCCAACAGCTGTAGAATTTTAAACAGCCATGGCAACAAATGGGTGCTAACCACAGCTAAAAATAGCCACGCTGGGTAGTGAAGCTGGGGTGGTGCCAGGAGCAAAAGGTGGGTGGCTCTGTACCCTAGAGGGAAGGCAGAAGAGTACCCTGCCTCTCCCCGCACCCAGGATTAAGTTCTGTTTGCTTGGAATCTGTTTGTGCCATCCCTAGCAAAGTGTCTTCCAGCTCCAACCTACCGCACACATCCTGTATAGCGATTCTGCCCGGATTTCCAAAAGAAGGGGCTGTCTGTGTGTGGAGAATGGATGTTCACCCCTCTGTCCTCACCCTCGGCCACCACTGGCTGGGTTCCTCAGGACCCTGGGCGATGAAGGATAGTCAGGGAGTGCTTCGCCTCAGCAGCCTGAACTGTGTTGCCACAGTGGGAGCCCAGGCATCCCGGCCCCATTAATCCTTCTCCTCCCTCTGAGTGCCCAAGCACATCGTCCATGCCCCGCTGCACTTCCTGAGTAGTGAAACATGGTGGCTGTCAGGATGATGGGTGCGAGTGGAGTAAACATAGCTTGTTACTACCAGATTCGATTACCGGGCATTGCTCGAAGACAAATGACAGAGGGCCTCTCCACTACTAAAAGGCAAGGGGTGGTCTCAGTCACTAGGACGGGGTCTCCTGAAGAGGAGTTGCAGATGTTGTAGAGCGTTCTCACAAACCTGATGGTGGTAAGCAAGACTGATCATGTTATCTCCGGTTTTCATTACTGGTGGTTTAGAACTGGGGGCCCTGGTTTAACACTGAGAATAACCAAAACCTGGAGAAAGATACAGATGTAGAACACACAAAGATGATCAAAAACAAGCAAAACTGATGATGGTTGCCTTGAGGGCAAAGGAGCATCAACTGTCGTAAGACAAGCAAGAACCTTTCAAAATGGTATCTAGAATGTTCCATGTCTTTTTTTCCTTTTTTTTTTTTTTTAGAATTCAGTTTTTAATTGTGGGGTTCAATCGTGTGTGTGGGGACCATCAGAGGTGAGAGTCCCTGGAGCTGGGATTAAAGATTCCACTTGTGATTCACCAAGTGTAGGTGCTGGGAACTGAACTTAGGTCCTCTGGGAGAACAGCATGCACACCTAACTGCTGTCAAATCTCTCTAGATTGTTCTACATGTTGATCTGGTAGTATTGATATTAGCTTATATATACACAAAAATTGACTAGACTATACAATTAAGGTATGGGTGCTTAAGCCAGGTCTGGTGGCAAAGGCCCATAATTCCAATTGTTCAGGAGGCAGAGACAAGAAGATTGAAAGTTCAAGGCCTGCCTGTGCTACACAGTGAACTAAAAATAAAAAGAGCTGGGGATATGGTAGAGAGCTTGCTTAGCACACATGAGACCCTGGGGTCAGTCCTAGTACTGCAAAAAACAGGTGGACTTTGTTTCACAGGATCAGGGGAGAGATGGGTGTATGTTTTTCTTCATGTATATGTATACTGATGTACATGTAGGAGTAAAAAGACAGCTTTCAAAGGTAGGCAGATCTTTGTAAGTTTGAGGCCAGCCTGGTCTGGTCTGCAAAGCAGGTTCCAGGACAGCTAGGACTATTACATAGAGAAATTCTGTCTCAAAAAAACAAAATAAATCAAAGCAAAGACAGTCTTCTTGTCACTGCGTTACAGGCTGGCTACCCATCCACAAAACTCTCCAGATAGCCCTCCCTCCACCTCCCATCTTCCTATAGCTGCACACTGGGATTCTACATGTTTGTGATGCTGTGACAGGCTTTCACATGGCTTCAAAAGACCAGAACTCAGTTTGTCAAGCATATATGGTATCTTAGGGTTTTTTTTATTGCTGTAGAGACAGCATGACCATGACAGCTCTAATACAGAAAACATTTAATTGGGGTGTCTTGCTTATCATTTCAGAGGTTTAGTCCATTATGATCATGGCAGGGAGCATCGAGGTGTTGGAGTAGCTGAGTGTCCTACCTCATGACTCAGAGGCAACAGGAAGTTGATTGACAGTCACAGTGAGGGAAGCTTCAGCAAAGGAGACCTCAAGGCCCACCCCCACAGTGACACACTTCCTCCAACATAGCCACACCTCCTAACAGTGCTACTTCCTTTGGGGGCCATTTTCTTTTAAACCATCACATTTACTCTCTGAGCCTTATCCCTTAAAATTTAAAGGGATATAATATATATATAATTTATTATGTTTATTTTTATGTATTGTATCTTTAGAAATTAAATGAAGAAAATTTTATTAAAGAGATCTATGAACAAAAATCTCTGGCCACACCTCAAAAATTTAGCTATTACCAAACTTGGAATTTGCATTCCCATGGCCCTAGGTCCTAAAATTCTGGCTTGGTTAAGTCTGGACACTTCAAACATAGTCACCAGACTGGCAAGATGGCTCATCAGCTAAAGATGCTGCTGCTCCAGTTGTATTCTCTGACCGCTACCTGCACTACACAGCAATGCAGACCAATGCATACCACTCATACTAAATAAATAAACAAATACATGCAGCAAAGTGCTAAAACCCAGTCATCTGTGGAAACAAAACAATGACAAGTCTCTTCTCATTTCGACAGTCCAGAGACACATTTGCAAAGCTCGCCCCTCTATTCCCACCAAGCCTCTCCACTCTTCTACTGTTGAATGAGATAGATAGTCAGGGTAACAGAGTCAAGCACATGTAGTTTGAGCTGCCCTCCTGCCCCTTACCAGCACTGAGACATTCTAGAAAACCCTTGGCGTCTCTGAGGTTAATTTTCTTCATCTATGAATTGGGCGAGTAGCATTTATTTTTCATTTCATTTGTGCGCATGTATGCACAGTATGTGCCTAGGCCAAAGGTTGGCATCAGGCGTCTTCTTCAGTGGATTTCAATGGATTTCTGTCTCCACCTTCCTAGTGCTGGAATTCCACATGCACACTAGTGTACTTTGCTTTTACGTGGGTGCTGGGGATCCGAACTCAGGTCCTCATGCTTGCACACAGACACTCTGTCGAGTGATCCATCTCCACAACCCCAAATTGGGCAAATAATTGAAGCACATTCATCAACAGCCATGCCTTAAAAGGCTCCATTGAGCCCCTAGCAAGAGATGCTAAAGATGTGGCTGCTGCTGATTGCCATGGTCACCAGCATCACTGGTTGTGCCAGCTTTGCAGGAACTTGCAAGCCACAAGTCCTCATCGGAGGGGAGCCTGTACCTCCATGATTGCTCCAGCAAACAGTTCCCACATACCCCAACCTTTCCTACAGTTGGGCAGGCTCCAGGGTGCAGAGGCCCTCTCTGACTTGGCTGGACTGTTTGGCTCAGAGTAGGAGTGTGGTCAGGTTGGCCAACAGTGTACCCATGTTGAAGCAGCTGTGGTGAACATCTGGCTCTGATTATCTGGCCAGGAATGGCTGGGGGTGGGAGCTCTGTGATTTATAGATTGCCCCTTTGGCTGTAAATCCCATCTGTAATTGTGACTTCTCTGTCCCTAATTGTTTGCAGAGAAGAGAGGCGCTCAATGGCTTACAATCCCTGGCAGAGCCCACAGCCTTGCTTGGGGCGGGGGTGGGGTGGGGGGGTGGATGATGAGGTTTGTTGCTAGGATACAGTCGTCTTTGTTTTGGTCCCTGCTCAGCAGTGTTTTTAAGGCCCTGTATACATTTCTCTGTATTGTTAATGTAATTTGTTCAGGCAGTGAACAGCCAAGTTCAGCCAAAGGAATCCGATACTCATAACAGAAACACCAGAGGCCAGGTTTTTGTGGTCAAATTAGGGTTTTGAGGCCTTGAAGAGAATGAGATGTTGAGCTATGCAAGAGGGACAATCCCTCTTTCTCTTCTTGTACTAACGCTGGCCTGGGTTCAGCTTCCTCGAGGAGCTTGGCTTCCAGGGCACAGAATCCACTACACCAGGGCTGTTAATGGAGACCTGCCCTTCTCCCAGAAAGGGAATGCAGATTTTATTCAAAAGAGATGAAAGGAGGCTCTCAGAGAATAAGCTAGTCTTGGTCCACCCAGCCCATTCCAGCTTTGCCTGGACCCTGGCTTCAGGAACCTTCACCAGCCCCTCCTCCAGTCCAAAGGACTTGACTCCTGTGGAAAAAATAGTCAACTTCTGTCGGGAAGTTATGTGACTGTGCAAAATGCAATTTGCCCGTTTCCATTGCCCATGAAGATCTGACAGCCCTCTTGCCTTCTGGGGATCCCATGTCCCACTGTGCTTAGAGTTTTCGGAAGTCCAAACAAATCCCTGTTAGCCAGCAGTGAGTTAGCTTGGTGCACGTCTTACCCTCTCCATTATGCCTAAGAAAGCAAAGTAACATAAGAACAAGCAAGCATTTCAGCCCACAGACATGTCCTATGCCTTGTTTTGCTCATGGAATACATGTATTTTGTGAAACTGATCAGCTCAACAGCATTAGCACCCACACTTGGCATGAGTGAGTGCATCTGTCCATGTTTGACATGAGTGAGTGCATCTGTCCATGTAAGAGTTGCTGTACCCCTTCCGTGGTTGTAAGTAGAATGAGATATGGTGCCGTCCCCAGCCCCCAGAGCTTAAAACTTAGGGGGAGATACTAGAAAGCCAGTCCTTACCGTCTTGTGAGGAGTGTCTGACAGGGCAGAATTAAACATCACCTTCACACCTCAGGAAAGCATAGTTCATGCAAAGAGGAGCATAAGTGACCAAGCCAAAGGGCATCTTGTGATAAAGGGTCTTCACAGTGACATAAGATGTTCCAGCGAGAGTTTCTGTTAAAAGGAAGAAACACTGGGGCTCAAGAGATGGTTCCGTGGTTCAGAGCACAGACTACTCTCGTAGAGGATCCAGGCTCAATTCCTCGTATCAATACAGCAGCTCAGAACCTCTGTAACTCCCATTTCAGGGATTCTGGTGCCTTCTTCTTCAGGGGTCAGGCACATATCTGGTACACAGACATACATGCAGAGAAAACACTCATACACATTTAAAATTAAAATGATAAAAAGATTTAAAAAAAAAAGAAAGGGGGCCATACAAATGCAAAGGAAAAAACAATCAAAAATTAAAGCTTGAGATGATACAGGTGTCTGCAAGGATACTGGCTAAGAAAAGATGCTTCAATTAGAATCATTACTTTAAAGAATGCTTTGGCAGCATCTAGTAAATATGTATAGCTTAGTCCCAGCAAGTCCTATACACAGCGGGCACGAACAAGTGTCTTTTGTTGCATTGCCTGCTAAAGCTTATACTGTGGTCATCGGTATAACTACACACATGAAGTCATATGCAGAATCAACCAGGTCTACACATATTAACAGGGATGAATGCTGGGGTTTTAATGTTGGTTGGAAAGAATTGTTAAAGGGTGTATAAAATACGGCATGGCTCACAGACACCTCAGGACACCCCACCCCACCCTGGTCTCAGTGTGTAGCTCAGTGCAGAATTCTGTGCAAGGTTCCAGGTGCATTTCATGACTCCAAACAAAACTCCCCCCAAAATGCAAATGGCAGTCAGTCCTGCAAGAGACCACATGTGTTTAGGGGATGGAGACTGGTATCTAAGGTGATGTATTCAGTAACAATGAAATCTACGGTTGATTTAGGCAAGGTAGAAATATGTGTGGGACTATGTAGAGGCAGACAGGGGATGGAACATAAATCAGGCATGCCAATCATGGTGAGACTGGTTGAAGGTCAGAGTTCACAGTGTTCTTCTACAACGTTCTTTTACATTTGGGGTTAGTTGTTCAGGGTAAAAAGTTGAGAAGTCTATGTGGGTGATGTATTTGTAATTACAGAAACAAGCAGAGGCCTGATAAACAGTACCTTGGAGACAGTAATTATGTCTGGGCAGTATGGGGAAAGGATAGCTAAAGCTGAGGACTTCAGCTGTATCCAGTCAATTTTATTTCTAAGAAGGAAAGAGAGAGGGAAGGAGGAAGGAGAAAGAGGTAAGAAGTTTAGGTGATGATAGGAAAATGTCTTCAGTCTAGATAACAGTACATTAGCACAGCTAGTTATTTGCTCTGTATTTTGAAATGAAGTGTACATAATTTTATACAAAATGCTGTTCCATTAGTTTTTATAACTAAAAATAATGTGCATGTGTGAATGAGTGAGGGAGTATGTGTCTGCGTGTGTGTGTGTTTGTGTGTCTCTTTGTGTGTGTAGCCCAGAGGACAAACTCTGGTGTCATCCTCAGGAATACTATCCACCCTCTTTGAGACAAGGTCACCCGCTCACTCTGTCCTGGAGCTCACTTCCTAGTTGAGGCTGACTGACCATTGAACCCTAGGGATCCTCCTGTTTCTGCCTCACCAGTGCTGGGGTTACTAACATACCATGCTTGGCATTTTGATGTGAATTCTGGGAATAAAACACAGGACTGTATAATTGCCAGGCAAGTATCATTCACCAGCCCTAAAAAATAACATTTAGAATACTTGCACTTAAAAATATTTATGGGCCAGATGTGGTGTGCATGCCTTTAATTTCCAGCACTCCAGAGGCAGAGACAAAAGGATCTTTGAGTTTGACATCAGCCTGGTGTATATAGTGTGCTCCAGTTTAGCCAGAGCCACATAGAGAGACCCTGTCTCATTTAAAAAGGGCTGAGTTGGACATGGTGGTGTATACTTTTAATCCCAGCACTCGGAGGTAGAGGCAGGCAGATCTATGAGTTACAGGCCATTCTGGTTTACAGAGCAAGGGAAAAACCCTGTCTTGAAAAACAAAGGGGGGAAAATCCAACTAGAAAGAATTTTGTTTTCATAAGTCATTTGTTTAGGGGTGAGGGAGATGGCTCTGTAGAAAGAGTGCTTTCTGTGCAGGTATGAGAACCAGACTCTGTACAGAAACTCCACAAAAGCTGGGTGAGTTCACCCATAGTCCCCTATCACAGGAGGCATAGACAAGGAGCGTCCAGGACAGGCTAGCTATCTTGACGAGCTGAACTGGTGCACACTAGGTTTAGCTGATAGACCTTGCCTTGGTATGTAAGTCAGAGAGCAATGGAGAAAACACCTGGAGAACCCCTCTGCCCACTCCAACACAGAGAGAGAGGGGGGGGGCAGGCTCAGACAGACAGACATAGGGTGTTTGTGGAATGTAGATTCTCATCTCCAGTGAGGGAGGTATGATGTCCACCCTGGATTCCCTTTGGCGAGCCTCACCCATCCATACCGCTGCGGAGCTGTTTAACAAGGCACCAAGCACAAAGCTAAGTGTCTCTCGTGGTTGATCTCTGCTCTGGTTTGTGTGTATCCAGCTTTAGAGTGTGGGACAAGCCAAGAGATGGCAGGATGTCACAGCTCAGCTGAAGTTCCCAAGGACTGAGTCAGGCTGCAAATCAGTGACCCATGCAAACCCTAGTTGTCCAAACACGGTAGTTTGTATATCCCTAGTGGAATAGAGAACAAGAATTAAAAGACGCCCCAATCCCCTTCAAGTGTTTCCATGAGCCGAATTGCTGATGAGGTATTAAACATTACTCCGTGCTGTTGTATGCATTTTGAGTAGCGTAAATGAGTGATTTACATTGGTGTTACTAAAAAGAAGGATTTGTCAAGCTGGAAGGAAGGTCTGAAAGTGATAATAGAATCTTGAACTGAAAAACTAAAGGATGGATATAAACACATTATATTTATATACACAAGGAATGGTCTTTTTTTTCCTAGCTTTGTTTGCTGCAGAGGCCTAGGAAGAATGGTCATCTCAGGAATGCTGGTCAGCGCTGCTGCTCATATGTGTTCTCCAGGTTCTACTTCCCACTTAGCATAAAACACGAGCCTATAAGCTGGGCCTAAACCGCAGGCTGTGCTGTCCCTCTCTGTGTCTGTCCCTAGCAGGCCTATAATAGAGGGAAACCTGTAACTACGGAATCTCATCTATAGTTACCACTCTCTGGATCCCCTCTCCCTTCTGTCGCTTGCTAGCCACTTTGGTCCTAGGGCCCATCCATTCTCTGTTGCTTTAAGTCTAGACCATAGTACTGGTGCCCTGGTACCCATTCTTTTAAATGAATGAATGAATGAATGAATGAATGTAGGTATGTATGACTCCACTCGGGAAAATAATGTTTTTTTTTAATTATTTGTATGCATGTCTATCTATGTATGGGCGCGTGCTTGTGCAAGCTCAGGTGCCCACAGACCCAGAGCTGGGAACTGAACTGAGTCGCTGAGCCATCTATGCTCTCTCCGCTTTCTTGGTGACCTTGTCTAAGCATCCTCACTGGACACAGAATGAATGCAGGCTCTTGTATCTTTGGCTTTGTCTAGAAATCCCCTCTGCCTCTACCCCACCAGTCTTCTCAGCTTAGTGAAAGTGTTGTTAGCTCTAGGAATCTGAGATGTGCAGAAACTTAGGGAGAGCTTCTGCCTCAGGCTGTGCTGATCTGACCCAGCCTTGAATCAGTCTAGACTGCTTGCTCCTGGCCTCCACTGCGGGTTGAGGTGAGAGCTTAACGGGGTCTTCTCTGTCTTAAAAAAAAAATAACGTGTGTGTGTGTGTTCACGCACCTGTGTGTGTGTGCGCGTGTGCATGCAGAGTGCAGAGGACCATTTGCAGGAGTCAGTTCTCTCCTTCCGCTTATGTGTCCTGAGGATGAAGTTCAGGTGGTAAACACCTTTACAGTAAGACAATTTATGGGCCTCTCTTACATACAGAAGGGTCTTCCAAGAAGGGACTCGCCCTTACTATTTCTATAATTTCACTCCCAAACGATTGTAATAACAATAACAAAAATGCCATTGCAGAGTAAAAGACAGTCTTTAAATACTGTAAACTTGGTTGTAGTAAAAGCTCAACTTTGGTCTTCGTTTCAGCCCCTTAGTCACAAGCCATTGGCCTTTTAGTCATACGCCGCTGGTCTTATTTTCCATCTGTTTGTGAGTTGGGATTTGCTGTGAGGTATGTATAGTCCAGACTGATCTCCAACTCCAGATCCTCCTGAGCTCTGAGATTCTAAGCATGGGCCACCACACCTAGCTCTTACCTGTTACATATGTGCTTTGCCGTCTGTGAATCTGTCTTTATGGACAGATTCCAAGTAAATATTTAAATTTTTATTTAAAAACATTTGTGTGTGTGTGTGTGTGTGGTATTCTGATATTTCATTTTCACTCCACAAATAATGACTAAGCAGCTCCCAGCGGTCTGGCGGTGTCTGAGGAACTAAGATGCAGACATGATAATGTCCTAGGCCTGTGGGGATGGATCATCTTGTGAGAGCAAGGAGTCAATTCCATTGCAGATGGGGACTCTTTGAGCGGGACTCGAAAGAGACTGCAGGGGCCAGGCATAAGGCCCCTGAGGTATCTCCAATGAGTTCACAAAGGTAGACATTTAGTCAGAGGAATGGAGGAGAACAAGAGGACATGACCCAGCTTCTGAGGTCATCATGTTGTCTTACCTCCCCCAACACACACACACACACACACACACACACACACACACACACACACACTGTTCTTGGGCTGCCATGATGGCTCAGTAGGTTAAGCATCTATTTTGTAATCTTAATGACTCAAGTGAAATCCAGGGAACCCAGTGAAGGTAGAAGGAGAGGACCCAAGTTCACAAAGCTGTCCTCAGACCTCCACACATCTGCTCTGTGTGCCCCCACCCCAAGAACAAGAATAATAAATGAGTTTTTAAAAAGGAAGGAATTGAGGATTTTTTTTGAAGAAGAAGAAGAAGACTGAGGAGAGTTTGTAAACTGTCCATGAATGCCTGATCTAGGACATTCCCATAATCCCAAACACTGGAGGAACAGACAAGAGTCTATCTTGAATTCAAGTTCATCCTGGCTCTAGTGTGTTCCAGTCACCAGCCTGAACCACATAGCAAGACCTTCTCTCAAAAACTAATGAATAGAAACAAGTACCTGGGAGGGCAGAGAGAAAAATGTGAACATGGACATAAGCATTTATGCAAATGAATAAAAAGCCTGGGAGTTTTCACATTAGTGTGGGGAAGCAAGGACACATAGAAGAAATAGTTGGTCTTCTGTGAGCTACCAGAAGAGAAAGCGAGGAAAGTATCCATGTTCATTTGAGGGAAGTTAGAGATTATTTTTTAATGCCACCCAATGATCCTGTCACCCACCACTGGCTTTGGATTATACGATTAGTTCTCTGTCATTTTGAACACTGGCTTCTTCTCCTTGAGGCTCAGTTGATGACCTGCTTCTTTCACTGTACCAAAACGATTCATCTAGCTGGTCTCATTTTTTAGAAACTTCAGCTTTTCTGGTATTTTATTTTCATAAATAGTCCACACATGCACAAAGTGTTGCCTCTCCTGTCTTTCCTCATCTGTCTCCCCTCCCTCTCTTGCATGCCCATATCAGGTAGCCTGTGGAGGTCAGAAGAAATTCCTGAGTTTCCCTCCTCACCTTTTTTCTGGGTTTGAGACAAGGTCTCTTGTTTACTACTGAGTACTCCAGGCTAACTGGCCCAAGAGTTCAGGGGTTCTGTTATCTCTACCTGCCATCCTGCCATAGGGTAATTATAGGCATGAACTCTTGCTCCTGGCTTTATTTACATGAATTCTGAGGATTCAAACTCTGCTCTTCTGCACAGCAACCACTTTACCCACTGAGCCTCCCCAGTCCTGTTTCAAGCATTTTAGAAGTGTTACCCTAGATGACTTCCCATGCTTGGGCTCATCATAACTAGGGGCATTTTAAAGCTCAGTCCTATGGCCAGATTTCTTTGCAAGGGGCTGGGTGAGTGTAGTAATAAAGGGAGCGGGCCTGCTTTTCGTCCCGCCCAGCTCCCGCACGGCTAGCTTATACCCCGAAATAACAACACACAAAT
>LOEQ01000403.1:121715-134145 GCA_001685075.1 Bramus lutescens | reverse complement strand
GTTTTGATTTGCATTTCTCTGATGACTAAGGATGTTGAGCATTTCCTCAAGTGTCTTTCAGCCATTTTATATTCCTCTGTTGAGAATTCTCTGTTTAGGTCTGTACCCCATTTATTTTTTTACTGGATTATTTGTTCTTTTGATGACCAATTTCTTGAGTTCTTTTTTCTATTTTCTATTTTGAAGATCAGCCTTCTGTTCGATGTGGGATTGGTGAAGATCTTTTCCCATTTTGTAGGCTGCCATTTTGTCTTGTTGACTGTTTCCTTTGCTTTTACAGAAGCTTCTAAGTTTCAAGAGGTCCCATTATTATTATTAATTGTTTCTCTCACTATCTGTGCTGCTGGAGTTATATTTAGGAAGTGATCTCCTGTGCCAATGTGGAGAATCTCGTCTTCTTTATGGTCCCAGAATTTTGTTAGCAGTCAGTCCCTCCCACCGTCAGCAGGCAGCTTAGAGAGTTGGGCTCAGCCATTAATTCTTATCTCTATTTATGTTCTGCCTTTGGAGGAGGCTATTTATTTATTTATTAGGGTGTGGTTATGTTTTTGTTTGTTTGTTTGTTTAGTGCACGTGCACACATGCTCACGTGCCTTGACCCAAACACAGCATTCAGAAGACAAGTTGTGAGAGTCAGTTCTTTCCTTCTACCATGGGTTTTCTGGGAGTGGATCTCTCCGGTTATCAGACTGGATGGCCAGTGCCTTTTCTCACTGTGCTGGGTAAGTTTTTTTTCTTAACCTGACACAAGCTGGAGTGATCTGAGAAAGAACCTCAGTTGAGAAAGTGGCTCCATCAGGCTGGCCTGTAGGCAATTCTGTGGGGCATTTTCTTGACTAATGATTGATATGGGACAACCCATTTCACTATGGACATTGCCACCCTTAGGCAGGTGGTCCTGAGCAAGTCATAAATAACAAACCCAAAACAGTTAGCAGAGTTCCTCCATGGCCTCTGCTTCAGTTCCTGCCTCCAGGTTCATGGAGTGTGTTCCTATCCTGGCTTCCCTCGGGGTGGACTATAACCTGTAAGCCAAATAAACCCTTTCCTTTCTAAGTTGCTTTTGGTCATGGTCTTTATAGTGGCAATAGAAAGCAAACTGAGACCCATCCCACCAGCCTTATTTTGTTTACTTGTTTGTTGTTTGCTGTGTTGTACTGAGTATGAAGCCCAGGGCCTCAGGCGTCCCGACAGGTGCTCAAACACGAAGCTGTTTGAAGTCTTACAGAACTGTTTCGTGATACTTGGCCTACATGAACAGTCTGTATAAATCTTCCCATGTATTTATTCTCCATTTCTCTTTAGCCCAACTTTCTACAAGTTTCTGCCTTCGAGGATTTCTTGTTCATCAAATACTGATTGTACACTTTCTTTACTTTGATGTTCTTCCTGACGCTGCGCACAGTGGGGACACGAGTCTCCTGGTGTCATCTGTTCCTGTCTCTTTATAAGTTTGAGAGTTCCTGGGACAGCCATATGGACCCTCTGTGTGTCTCATTTGCTCTCTACAGTCCAACACAGGGGTGTTAACCTTTGAGATCCTGAACTGCTACTTTCACATTCTCTTTTCTGCTAATTTATTGTTATTGTGTATATGTGTGAATTGTGCAGAGTTAGAGGAGTGTGTCGCACAGCACCAATGTGGAAGTCAGAGAGCAATTTTGTGGAATTGGTTGTACTCCTCCTCTGCAAATCCCTGTGGGTTCCAGGGATTAAACCACAAGCTATCCGTCTTCTTCAGCAAGCTCATCTATTCTGCTATTTTCTATTTCTCATTAAGGACATCTTCCTATAGCATACTTAGCAGAAAGCCTCCAACCTATAGGTCCTGATGTCTTCTACCTAACCCTGTAGACATTCGGCTCAATGGTTACATCCATCAGCACCCCCTTCTTTTTGTTTTTTATAGTCCTTCTTACCTTTGCCTGGCTGAAGAGAGCAGTCTAGAGCTAAAAGTGGTGCATTTGGCTCACAGGGTGGCAGCTGTAACTTGGGGCCCAATGCAGACAGGCGTCTTACCCCAGGCTGAAGACTTGGCTCCTTTTCCTTCATGCTCTTTGAAGAACTCCAGTCGACGCATTTTAAAAATGAATCATAGAAGCTGCGGAGATAATCAGTAAAATGCTCGCCATGACGCCGTGAGCTCTAGAATTTGATCCCCGGAGCCCAGTTTGCTTTTTATTTTGTTTTGTCTTTAATCCAGGCCCGGTGTCACACACTTGTAATCCCCTTGCTAGCGCCAGACCAGTGAAAAACCCTGTATTAAAAATAAGGTGGGCAGCACCTGAAGTTTACCTAAGGCCTCAACGGCCCTGTGCAAACATATGCATACACTTCCTTGTATGTGTGTGTGCTCACAAACATGCACACACACACGAAACATAAAATTCAGTTTTAGAGTCTTACGAAATCGTACAGAAGTTATTTGGTTTTTTTGTTGTTGTTTGTCATTTTGTTTTGTTTTGTTTTGAGACAGGGTCTCACTATGAAGCCCTGGTTGGCCTAGAACTCACTGTGTAGCCCAAACTGACCTTGAACTCATAGAGATCTGTCTGTCTCTGTCTCCCAAGTGATTTAATCCCAGATGGCATTTAAAGGCATGCACCATTGCAGCTGGCTTCAAATTATACAATAGTATCAGCATTTAGAATAGTGCTTCTCAGCCTTCCTAATGCTGAGACAATTACCCTGTAAAGATTTGTTACTTGTACTTGTTTAGTAAAATGCTGATTGGCCAGTAGCCAGGCAGGAAGTAGAGGTGGGACAATTAGAAGAGGAGAATTCTGGGGAAAAGTTTCAGTCTGTAGTTGTCAACCCTGACAGAGAGGAAGCCAGGCACAGAGCAAGCAAGATGTGACTGCCTCACCGCAAAAGGTACCAGTCCACGTGGCTAACACAGATAAGAATTATGGGCCAATTTAAGTTACAGGAGTTAATAAGAAGCCTATGCTAATAGGCCAATCAGTTTATAATTAATAGACATCTGTGTATTTCTTTGGGACATAACAACTGTGGGACCGGGCAGGACAGAAACTTCGGTCAACATTTCCTCATGTTGTGGTAACCCCCAACTATAAAATTGTTTCATTGCTACTTCATGATTGTAGTTTGGTTACTGTTGTGAATCATGATGTAACTATCTGAGACACAGAGTATCTGATCTACGACCCCTAAAGCGGCTGCGAATTGCAGGTTGGCAACCGCTGATTTAGAACAATGTCATTCATCCCCAAATATTCCCCGGCCATCCCTTTCCCAGTCATTGGTTCTCCTGTAGCCAGCCCTAGTTTCTGGCATGCACTCTTTTGGCCTTTATCCCTATCATTTGGGCTTTCCCAGAATGACATCCGTGTGCAGCCTTGGGAGCCTTACTTCCTCCATTCAGGAAAATGTGTTTGACATCTGTCCATGTGTCTGCCTAGAGCCATGGTTCTTCATTACTGGATAGAGTTCCACTGTGTGAATGAAGTCATGCATTTCTCTGTAGCTTTGGAGCCTGTCGTGGGACTACCTCCTGTAGACCAGGCTGGCCTCGAACTCAGAGATCCACCTGCCTCTGCCTCCCCTGTGCTGGGATTATAGGCGTGTATCACCACCACCCTGCTCAGTCATGCTTGTTTGTCCATCCATTCAGTTGAGGGAGATTCAGACTGTTCTAATTTGCACCCTCATGCCTGTTTTTCTGTGGGAGGATCGATCCTCTTTTAACAAGACAGTTCACCTTCTTAGTAATTTTGCTTTTCACCCTTTCTGTTCTCTGATTTAAAGGCTGTGAGACTGTTGATAGAACCTAGAACCTGGCAAAGTCCACACGCAACACCTCCTTGAAGAGGAACCCTTTTTATTTCACGAACCCAAAGCAAACACCTAAGTGTCCCTTCCCTTGAGAAGCCACATCTTCCGTCCACAGAATTTATCTTATGCCTGAAGTGGATCTGTCACATTAACTTGTAAGTTTTTGAACTGTTATCTGTGATGGTTCCCCTTAACTGTCAACTTGACACAACCCAGAATTACCTGGGAAGAGAGTCTCAATGAGGGACTGTCTACATCGGGTTGGCCTGTGGGCATGTCTGTGAGGATTTGATTGTCTTAACTAACTGATGTGAGACAGCCCAACCCACTGTGGGTGGCACCATTCCCAAGGTGCAAGCAAGCAAGTGCATGTATTAGTTTCTTTCGGTCCTTGGCTGTTCCTGTCATGTTGCTAGCTATTTAAACCTCCTGTTTTGATTTTTTTCATAATGGTGGACTTTGTCCTAGAATTGTAAGCTGAATTAAATTCCTTTTCCCCTTAGATTACTTGCCCCCCCCTCCAGGATATGCTATCACACCAACAGAATGAAACTAGAACATTATTTTTTTTCTGTGAGACTGTCTTATATGACTAGGCTGGTCTCAAACTCCTCCTGTAGCCAATGGGAACCTTGAACTTCCTGACCCTCCTACCTCCACCTTTTAAGTGCTGGGAACACAGTCCTGCTCCATCACGTTTCATTTATATGAAGTTAGGGAAAGCACACTATCAACTCAGCTTTGTCCTAGCCTTGAGCTGATTTAATAATAATAATAATAATAATAATAATAATAATAATAATAATAGTAAGCTGGTGTGGTGCTAACTGCCTGTAGTCCCAGCTACTTGGGAGACAGAGGCAACAAGAGCCTTGGAGCTCAGTAGTTTGAGTCCAGTCTGCACTACATAACTAGACTTTTTGTTGTTGTTTTGTTTTGTTTTTCTAGATAGGGTTTCTCTGTGTAGAACTGGCTGTCCTGGAATTTGCTGTGTAGATCAGGTTGTAGAACTCACAGAGACTGTCCTGCCTCTGCCTCCCCAGGTGCTGGGATTAAAGGCTGTGTAACTAGACTCTTATCTCAAACACCACGCATTGAGGGCGGGATGAAGATGTTAAAGGTGGGACAGCCAAGGTGCTGGATCTCAGACTGAGCTTGTCCGCTCGGCCTCAGGCGTTTGGGAAGAAAGTTGAGGGAAGCAGCTCTGTGTAGACACTGGCATTGTCCTGCCCAGACGACATTGGTTGTGGAGACCCTATTAATGGGAGGTGTGTGTCTGTGTATGTATGGGGGTGTGGAATGGGGCTGAGGCTGGGGATTTAACTTGTTTCTGAAGGGTATTCCTAAATCCTGCTCTGGGTAATTCCCTGACTACCATTTAATCAGCTCCATTAAACCCTGCCCTGTCTAGTCCACTGTGGTCCAGACACAGCTCTCCTGGGCTCCCAGTAATAGCTCAATTGTGTGTAAGTGGCTGTGAAGAGGCTCTGTGTGCTCCCTGAATAGGACTCATCTCCATGGAAACCAGCCCTGGCTGAGGGGCTGACCTTTGACCCACTTGTTGCCACCATACTGCTAACCACTGGTGCCTATTGGATGGAGAGAGAAGGCAAGGAAATGGCTGTCAGAGATCTCGTTTGCCTTTAGTTTAGGCCTAGGTACATACTAAGTAGTTAACCAAAAGCCAAAAGAATGTTTATTTTGATTATAAATTCTGCCCCTCCCTCCCAGGCCTTTCTTTTCTTTGTCCTACCAGGTAGAACTCAACCAAGTGATGAATTAGTTATCATCACCTTCTGGGTGACAAAGGGACCTTGCAGGAAGGAAGAGGGTTCTCTTCCAGTAATATAGGCCCTGTGATGTGGCCATGGGCAATGCTTCCTCTCCTTAGTGACCAAGAGGCTGCTAGGCCTTCTACCTGTGGTGTGCTCCATCACCCCAGGTGTTAGTCATGCATCCTTTTGGAGATGACATCAACAAAACATGGCTGCCTAGCAACTGTCTAGCCAGGGCAAGATGACTTTAGCTGCCTGAGGGGCGTAATTAGCTCAGGCCCCATGCCTGCGGGTGAGCATGTGGCCCTGTGTTCCCTGTAGCACCGTGCTCGAACAAGCAGAGTTTTCCTGACTCCATTCTTTGATCTGGGTCATGTGTTTATCATGGGCCCCCAACACAGTCTTGATTTTAGAATTGTGTCTTCCCAGGTCTTCTGTAGGGGGGTCTCTGGCCTGGGTCAGGGTCCTGGTTACTCCCTGTCAGTGCATCCCTAAGTACCCATACATTTTTATTGTCTGTCTGTTTTATTTGACTCAGGGTCTTGCTAGGAAGCCCCAGTGGGCTGACACTTGCTGTTTAGAAATCCTCCTGCCTCAGCCTTCCCAGTGTCAAGAGTACAGGCATGTTTATGCCCTTCAAAACCCAGAATTTTTCAGTGAATTTTTCAAAACAAAGGTAACTGGAAGATTTGGGCTTCTCTGCTAGGGTCACCCCGTGAATAAGACAGGTGAGGTAATGTCTTAAATACAAAAGATTTAGGACTGGGGACACAGGTCCATTGATAGGGTACTTACCCAGCATGTATGGCCCCTTAGGTTCTATCCTCAGCACCTAATCAGGTATGGTGGTGCACTCTATAGTCCCCACATTCAGGAAGTAGAGGCAGGAGGGCCAAAAGTTCGAGATTATTCTCAGCTACATACTGAGTTCAAGACCACTCTTGAATAAATTCAGTCCTATCTTTAAAAAGAAAGCAAAAGAGAACTTTTTTTTTATATAAATTCTATAAATGGAAAACGAGAGACCTTGGGTGAGGAGTGCATTGTGTGTGCCCACTCCCTTCTTTGTCTTGCTCTTGGGCACCGCAAAGGCTCCAGGCTGAGCTCCTTGAAGAAAGTCAAGAGAGTATGGCATTTCTGCTTTTAGTATTAGGTGCCTCTAGTCTCATGGCTTTCAAGGATTGTAGAATGATGGGGACAAGAAAGAAAGGAGGGATTTCGGGGACATTTGCAGTGAGTGACTGAGATGGCCAAATCCAAAGCCCTTTGGCGGCCACGGCATCAAGGCACCAACCTGTGCTATGTTGTGTTCTTTAGGCCTTAGAGCAGGGTCTCAGATTCTGTTGCTAACTCTTTCTTCTCAGAGAATCCGAATGAATCTGTGATGCTGCCTCCACCAGCTCTGACTAAGGTAGTACTTCTTAGAACTATCTGCCCTGGGGTGTGGTCTCAGAAATGGCCATTTAGAAAACTTTGTAGGACTGCAGATACCCCAAATGCTACATGAGTTCCCGGGCAGTTTTCATTTCTATCCGTGTGCCCACAGCATGTGTCTTTGATTCTAGGGTGCTCCAATTGAATGTCTCCATTCTAATTGTGCTTACTGGCTGGAACTTTGGTGACCGTGAGGTCTGCAGTGTGACTCTCTCTGTGGCTGTCACTTGTTTCGCATAGGCTTCATGTGTAGCCCTTCCTTGGGCTACAGGAAAGTCTGCACCAGCCTCCTCCATAGGGTCATGCACAGTAAGTGGTTCAATATGCTTTTCCATCTCCAGAAAGTGCCATTAGCAGCGCACGGTCTATTTACTGGAGGTTGGATCCCCGGCTAGCATTTCCACTGCCTGAGTTGCGGGGAGCCGGAAATACACGTATGTTTAACCCCAGGCTTTCGAAGGGGAGAAGCTACAGCCCCTCGTTCTGCAGCTGTGTAAACAGTGGGGGGGCAGGGGACAAGTTAAAGATAATGCTGAGACAAGGAGGGGGAAGGAGTAGAGAGAGAAGGGGGTACATGGTTGCACAGGGAAGGACAGGGGCATGGGCCACAAAGGAGAACACACAGGTTCCCAGATTTCTCACATACCTGGGACACATATTGGCCAACGTGCAAGTAATGGGGTGGGGATGAAAAAATGCTAAAAGCTTGGCCTGACCGGGGCAGATGAGGCAGGCAGGCCAGGGCAGGTGATGGCATTCCAGATGAGAGATGCTTCTGCCCTGGACAGCTCACGCCCTTTGGGGTCAACAGGAAGGAAGAGTCTCATTGCCTATCTCAGTTCAGGGAGAAACCTAAGTAATGATGAGGTCCCAGCTGTGTTCCCAGGAGAGTTCCAGTGTGGGGCAGCAAGTGAGGTCATAGAGACTCAGACACAAATCCTGCCCCAAACTAGTGTGGAAGAAAGGGCAACACATAAATTGCCCCCGTCCCTCTCCTTTGAGTTCTGTGAGGAGGGGTTTGAGAGGAAGGGGAGGAGATACTAAATCAGAGTGGTATCTGCAGCCAGGGGAGTACTCTCCAGCATCGGCTTGGGTGTGGACACTTGCTCTCCAGGTCTTTTCTCACTGGCTGTGACCACTCAGAGTGGGGACTCAGACTCAGCATCTTCCCTGGTGCGCCCCATGGAGTTGGAACCCATCCCTGGTTGGCTCACATCATTCAGGATTCTCTTTTTGAGCTTTTCTGTTCTTTTCAAAGGTGGCTAGTAGAGAAAATTTCAACTTATCCCTGTAGCTCATGTTAAATTTTTAAAGCCCAATGCTGATCTAGAAAGATCGGTGAGAAAATCAGAGTGGGTGAGAGGAAGGCCTGGGCCCAGTCCACTGCTTCCATAGCTGTGCTGGTGTACTGTGACACCTTTCTGGGGAACAAATCAGGAGAGCTTTGCATACAGGTAAGAAACTGTCTGCAGTGTGCTGAGGGCCCAGAGAAGGATGCTCCCTGTCTCTCTGTGGCCGCATCAGAGTGTGAGGATCTCACAGCAGCTGAGAAAAGAGAGTATGGGGACCACAGGGGGTTCCCCAAGCATTTGGGAGGAGCCCACATGCATCACATAGGGGACCTCAATCTGACAATCCAGAAAGGAAAGTAGGGTGTATAACCCCCTAAACAAGGACCCTGTGAGTTCAACCTCTGCCCACTCTGTTGGTTTAAGTCAATTTGACACAAACTGAAGTTGCTTGGGATGAAGTAACTTCAATTTAAGGACCATTTCCGTTAGACTGCCCTGTGGGAATGTCTGTGGGACATTCTCTTGATTAATGGCCAGTGCCCTCACTGGACAGGTGGTCTTGCAAGTCATGGGAGCAAGCCAGGAAGCAGAGTTCCTCCATGTTCTCTGCTTCAGTCCCAGGCTCATCTTCTCTCAGTGATGGAATGTGACCTACCCTTTCCTTCCTAAGTTCCTTTTGCTCAATGTTTCTATCACAGCAGCAGAAAAGCAAACCAAAAGCAGCTTTTTACTGTCTCTTTTTTGCATGTCAGTTAGATAATTATTTTTAAATGTCTGTTAGTGCCAGAGGCTGGGTTGCTCTGTGGTAGTGCTTGGCTAGCATTTGGGAGGCTCTGGGTGGGTACCTAGCACCACAAAGCAAACAAATGTGAACTGCGTATATGTGACGCTCCACCTGCAGAACCCTCCCCATCAAAAGCAACGCCTCAGACTAGCCCTGTACAGTCAGCCTGTCTCAGTACCGCCTGTCAGGACCCTGCAGAGTGGTTCTGTCTTCCATAATCTTTTTCTGCATGGTTGACTGGGATGTTGATGAGGCCCAGACCAAGCCTGTCTGGGCTCTCAGTCAGGTCTCAGGTCCCAGTGATGGTTGACAAGTGAGTTTCAAAGATCCCCGTGTCTGTGCATCCCCAGTTATGGAAGTGCCGCCAGCCCACCTATTTTATGTTCCAAGGACCCAAACTCAGGTCTGTAAGTACACACTAGCAGGATTTGTTGAACGAGGCAGAGGCAGGAGGATCTCTCTGAGTTCAAGACCAGGCTAGGCTACACAAGATCAATTCAGTCTAAAATAGAAACAAAGCCAAGCCACGGTAGCTTACACCTCTAATCCCAGCACTAGGGAGGCAGAGACAGGAAGTGACGTGGCTGAGTGGAGAAAAGAATATAAGGCTGGAGAAGACAGGAGCTCAGGATTCAATCTGAGGTTTTACAGAGATGGCATTCAGTCTGAGGACTTGGAGAGACAGAATATAGCATTCAGTCTGAGAATTTGTAGGGACAGGATCGCCCTTTTGGTCTGACAATTCATTAGAGGTAAGAACTAGTGACTGGATGCTCTGCTTCTCTGATCTTTCAGTATTAACTCTATATCAGACTCTAGAAGGTACAGTGGTGAAGCTGGGGGTCAGCAAGGTGTGATGTGGGTGTCTCCCTCCTGAGTTTCATAGTTGCCATCTGAGACCAGAGCAAGGAGACTGGGGAGCATCCCCTGACAATGACAGCTGGCAGTCACATTAGATAGAGAGTGACCATAGACTAAGCCATGTGGTACACAGCCTGTTAGCATCAGATAGAGTCCTGCAAGCATGGGGAGAGGGGAAGGGAGGGAGAGATTTTTCTTCCTAAATCACAACAACAGTACAATCCAGTGTGATACTTTTGGGGCAAGTTGGCTCTTAATGGGTATGTGAAATCTGTGTCTTTTGTTTTTGTTTTTAAGGAAATGGAGAAAGGAAGGAAGCTGGAGGGTTTGAATTTGTTCTGCTAGCTTTGGAATTCTGCAAAATCAGGAAATCAGAATGTACCAGTTCTCAGAGCAGTGACATTTAACTTGATTGGGAAAGGCACACCCAAGGTCACCCTTTAAAAGGGCTTGTCTTCCTTTGCAACATTTGTTTTACCCAGCACGTCTTTTGGAGCTTGCACTTTTGGCTTTTTCTCTCCGTGTCGGAAAACAAAGTTGGAACAAGTCTGTTGCCTGGCCTGACTCTTAGAAGGCTTTGTGCAGCCCAGGGCCTTCTCCAGGGTGGAGCCCTAGAGGAGTTTGCTGATTGACTTACAGATGGAAGTCTGCAGGAAAGGAGTGGAAGGAACGGGGATGGGAGTGGGGGCTTCCTGCCACTTTTGGGGCCAGAGAACTGGATGTGTTTTTATGCAATCCTTGTTTGTGTAAGATAATTTAGGCCCCAGGTATATTTTTAGTTTATTGGTTTAAAACTTTAAAATAATAATAATTTGAATGTAGCCACCACTTATTTTTAGTATTATAGCTAAATTCTGTTAAGACACTGTTACTTGTACCTTTTTAGGACCCGAATAACTGCATGAGTCCAGGAATAGCCTGTTCTTGTTGCTCAGTGAATATTCCTTTCAGAACCACCCTGCTCCCTCCCCTCCGCAAAACATCTCCAAGTCTGGGAGACTTTTAAACAGAAGACGACAGGAATTTCTTCTACTACCTGAGCCACAAGTTAACACTGAGCCATATTTACCTGTGAGGCTCCAGAAGGGAGGCAGTTACCGATGTCACTCGGCAGGGCTTGCTCAACCTTCATAATTTCCTAATTTATGATCACATTGTTCTTCCCTGTACCATGAGGCTGGAAACCTCATGGCCGCTGGCTTCTCTGGGGCCTTGCTCTTCTGGGGCCAGCAATATGGATTCCACATCAGATGGTGTCTGGGGTCTGTTCTTTTCTACTAGTAGTCACACTGTGCTTAGGAATTCAACCCCTTCTGAAGATGGAGAGACGGACCTTGGGCAAAAACACTTGAAGTGTGAGGCTGAGTTTGAATTCCCAGCACCCACTTTAAAACCAGACGTGGCTACGTGAGCCTGTAACACCAGCTTTGGGGAACTGAGACAGGTGAAATCTGGTAGATCACTGGGTAGCTAGCCAGCCTACCCAGTGAGCATCCAGCTCTCTATGCCATTAAGTACCAGATGTGTGGTGTGCATACCCAGACACATGTGTAACACATGTATGCGCGCGTGCACTCACACACACACACACACACACACACTTCGTATGTGGGGTACCCCGAATAACAGCAAGGGTGACCCCATATACAGCGCTCTAGGCTCTATCAGCTAACCTTCCCCTTGGCCTTGGTGACAGAGGATGCACAACCACTGTGCGCTCTTTCTCTGCACCTCTCCTTCAACCCTCTGAGCTGCCAGAAGCTGTTAGGTCCCTCTCTCCACTCCTTGGAGAAGGAATTTGTAGCAGGTTGCTTCAGTGTGCCATCCCTTGGCCATTTCCCACCTGCTAGCAGCCACCTGTGCTCAAGACCTGCAATGGGTGAGGTGTCCCGTTTCTCCTCTTTACAAAACTTCATTCCCTATCTCAGTCACGAAGTTTCGTGCACCCCACCCCCTCCCCGGCCACTCTGAGATCTCGGCTTCCCCCATTTCTGCCTCCCTGTTGTTAGATGAAGCAGTTTTACGTCAGACTTTCTTCACAGTCTGCAATTTCAAAGGTCTTAAACGAAAGGGCATGTTTTTCCTGCCTTTCCTCATTTAGATTACAGTGCTGTCATAGTGGGGCCTCCCACCCATCTCCAGACCTCAGTGCTCCGAATGCCAGAGAAGGTGTCAGCAGTGAGGAACTGCTAGATTGCCCTCGGCCAAGGCTCTTCTCACTCTGCTTGCATTCCAAGTTAGTGTTAATTCAGTCCTGGTTATTCCCCCGCCCGCTCCCCCATTTATAAATTAATCGTTATCCTGCAGCCTTAAATGTTAATTATAGAACTGGGCATGGTAGCACATGTTTGGAATCCCAGCACTTGGGAGGCAGAAGCAGGAGGATTTACTGCAAGTTCAAACCCAGCATGGTCTACATAGTGTGACCCCTGTTATCCCCCCCCAGATAGATAGATAGAGAGAGAGAGAGAGAGAGAGAGAGAGAGAGA
>LOEQ01000403.1:102926-116591 GCA_001685075.1 Bramus lutescens | reverse complement strand
CCTGCCTCCAGGTGAGTATTTTGAGAAACTTTGTTTCAAATCAATTTAGACATTATTATTTAATTTTCAAAATCTACATGGACTTTTTCTATTCACACTGTTTTGGGATTCACAGAACAATCAAATCCATTCTTCCAGCAGTAGAATTTGAGGGGGTTTTTTTGCCAAAATTTTAAGGGTTTAAAAATAAGCTTTAAATGTAGAGCATGCCCATGGTGAGGTTGTCCATGTGTCCTGTGGCCCCACAGAGTTAGGCATGAATGCTGCAGCTGGATTCGATTCCTTTGTGAACATGCAAATTAACATCTTCAGTGACTCCCTCTGCCAGCACACTTATCCCAATCTCCAAATGTGTTATTTGTTATTAAAATCACAATTTTTATATGTGGGGGGTTTGCAGTGACTTCCTCAGATGCCAAAATCCTAACTGCAACCATGCAGGTTCTTCAAACATCCCTTGGGACTTTAGGAAATCTCCAGTCCGTAGGGTGGACGTGAAAGGACGCTTTGTGGTGAGCAGTATTTGATTCTGTTAGCTCCAGGCCGGAGAGACCACTCAGCAGATGAAGGTGCCTGCTAAGCGAGCATGGTGACCTGGGAAAGAACTGGCTCCACAAGGTTGTCCTCTGGCCTCCACGTGCACTGGGGCGGGAATGCACACTCAAATGCTCACACTTTTAAAAAAAAAAAAAACCACAAACTTTCTGAGGTCAAAGGCATGTAACCCACCAGTACTTGGGAATGGAAGCAAGAGGATCAGGAGTTCGAGATCAGCCTGGGATATATGAAAGCCTGTCTCTAAAAAACAAGCATTTCTTTAACCCCAGCAGAGGCAGGTAGAACTCTCTTAAATTCAAGGACAGCTGGTCTACTTAGGAAGTTCCAGGGCAGCCAGGGCTATCTAGCGAGACCCTATCTCAAACAAAACAAAACAATTTGAAAACCAAAGACAACAAAGTGTGATGACCAGGTCCCTCCAGTTCCTTATTTTGAAATCAGGACTGTGAAGTATTTATAAATCATTTTGCAAACAGAAGATATAGGGGGAGCCTGTTTACTTCTTTCCAATGATGGGCAAGGCAGGTGTATCCCAAATGTGACCTTAGGAAACCTCTTTGGTTAACGGTGACACATCTTGGTTATCTGGAAGCTTGCTTCTTAATGCTTGATTACAATGGGAAGTTGTTCAAGGGGTTGTAGATTTGAGCTTCAAACTCTACCCTTCCCCAATTTGTTTTTTTGTTTGTGGGGTAGTGTTTCAACTACATGTGTTTGTCTGTGCACTTACTATGTGCATGCCTGGTGCCCTCAGAGGACAGAAGAGTGTTGGATTTCCTGGGATTAGAGTTACAGTTTTTGTGAGCTGCCATGCAGGTGCTGATAATTGAACCTGGGTCCTCTAGAAGAATAGCCAGTGCTCTTAACCACTTAAGGGATGCTCAGGTCACTGGTTGATGGCACCCGCTGTGAGCAGCAGACTATAAAGCCAGGTAACCCCGTTTCTAAGAGAGGACCAGGACCTGCAGAGGCTGTTTCCATGGACCCCAGATTTTCCTAGCCTCTCCCAGCCAGCTACAGAGCATTTACATCTGCAGAGAAGAAAGCAGTGAGCATCTGACAACATTTGTTTAGCTGATTTTGATTGTTGCTGGGACACCCCCCCACACACACACACACTTTGGGGATTGGGAGAGGAGGATATCAGCCAGCCCCCAACCCCCATTCCTCCAGCTACCAAGATCGCTAGTGTTGTGTTTGCCGTTCTCAAAATGTGCACAGACATGGCTGATCCGCCCACACTGGCCTTTCCGATAACAGAGGCAGCTCAGCCAGAAATGAGTGGTTGGTCCAGAATAAACCCACCCAGGGTGGCTGTCGGCTCTTTGCGGCCCCTGTTCAGACCTGGCCTGAGGACAGATATTTCCTTTAACTGTCTCAAGTGAGAGCTGGCCTGGGCTTCTTCCAGCATCCACTGGCTCCCCTTACCCGCCTCTGTGATATGTGGGCGCTACATAAATACTTGTTGACTGACTTGATTCATTCCCTGCAGAAGCAAATCCAAAGGAAGTAGGGAAAGGGGAAGTGAATTCAACTCCTTCTTAAGTATTAGAAGGGAGGGCCCAGCCTGGTGTCTGACTGCTGGCGGGATATGGCTGTTTTCTACCTGTGAAGCAGAAATAAGAGATGAAAACCTTTGTTACTCATTATCATTGACTGTGTCCCTGAAGGATGGAGGCTAAAGGTTTCTCAGAGATGTGTACACATGTTTGTGTGTGTACTTGCCAGGGGACACTAAAGGTTTCTCAGAGATGTGTACACATGTTTGTGGGTGTACTTGCCAGGGAACACTAAAGGTCGATGTCCATCGTCTTCCGCAGTGCCCTCNGGGTTTCTTCCTGAACCCAGAGCTAGTCTGCTGGCCAGTGAGCTCAGGGATTTCTGCCACTGTTTCTCCACCCCATTAAGGTTCCCCCTCCCCGACACCACTGAGGTCTCCCCCACCTCTTCAAGGTTACCACAGCCCACCCCTGATAAGCCTCTGTTTGGCACTAGGATCCATTTGAGCCACCTTCCCAGCCCCCACTGTGATCCTTTCCTGTACCTGCTGCGACTGTGTGAAAGAAGTGCCCCCACCCCAGGACCCCACCCAGAGTGCAAGGCCCTCATTTTCTGTTGAGAGAGGTGAGACTTGAGCTGGCCTCACCTCCCTGCAGCTGCTTTTCTTTTTTCCAGACAGGGTCTCTCTATATAACTCTGACTGTCCTGGAACTCACTATATAGACCAGGCTGGCCTTGGACTCAGAGATCAGCTGAGTGCTGGAATTAAAGACATGTGCCACCACCAGCCGGCCTTCAGCTGCTTTTCTTGTCTGTTGAGCTATCCTCAGAATCCAAATAACTTTTGTCACCCTGAGACTGTTTCTGGTCCAAAGCCTCCATAAAATTCACTTGCTCATGAGGTTTGAACTTGGGTTTCCATCCCTTTGTGAGGTAGAAATCCTTAGACTGTTGAGGGTTCAGGCTTGGTTCTGTATCTGCAAACATCATCTCCATGAGGGGGTTCCCCCCTACACACCTGTTTCTATATCTTTGAAGATAACACTTTCCATGTCCAGCTGTGTCTTAAAGATTACGTGGGTTTGCAGATGTGAAGACAGACCTGGGCAGTGAGTGCAGGGAGCCACTGTTCATGGTGTTCACACATTTGTGTTTTAGAGAAAGGATGAACTCAGGGGCTGGAGAGATAGCTTAGCAGTTAAGAACACTTGTGGATCTTCCAGAGGACTCAAGTTCGGTTCCTAGCATCTACATTGGGCTGCTCACAATTGCCTGCAACTCCAGTTAGATCCAGGAGCTCATCATATGCTCCCTTTGGACCTCCTCAGTCCCTCACAAACACACATGTACATGACATAAAAAGTTATGAGCTTCTGGGGTCTGAGGTCTAACCAGTGAGCTGTATGGCCAGCAAACATGTCTTACTAATGACAGAACGAGATGTGTGGGAATGAACCGCAAGCCGCGGTGTGTGCATTACCATGGCTCTCAGGATGGAAGAGAATGGCTTGATTCCTGTTTGCCAGTTTCTTTGTTGGAAATGCTCCTGTTGTGGTTGCTTTCCAACTGCTGCCATAATGTGACTGAGCGCTGAGTTTGGGAAAATGTCAGTAACCGCCATGGGAAGACATTTGTGACACCTACTTCAAGTTAGTCAGCTCCCCCACCCAAGCTTTCTCCCCCACCACATACAACAATCGATAGTTTGGCCCTTTTAAAAAGAAATCAGTGACAACGTATTAAATATACCTAGCTCAATGATGCTCACTTCCTGCTGCATTATTTCATGTTTGCCTGTGTAGCTCTGGCCAGTCTCCCCCCACCCCCCCAGGAGCGCTGAATGGCATATTTGGGGAACGACTTAAGTAAAGAAAAGGAGAAACTAAGGTCTGCGGGAGATTGCTTAGTGTGCCGACTGAGCGAAAGGGGTGTTACAGAAGTAATTAACAGCTGGATTCTAAAGAGCAGTTTGTTAGTGGCCAAATGCTGGACCCATAGCCCAGAGTGCCAGGGGGTCAGAGAGAAACCAACCCAGGAGTAAATCACATGGCAGGAGTAGGGTCCTGATTTCTACCGAGGATGTTGGCACATTATTTTTCTTTCTTTTCCTTTCTAACCAATGTAATGACTTGGGAGTGGAAAGAAAAATTAACTGATTTATCTTGCTGTCTGAATAATGTTTTGGGATAAGCAAGCACAGGTCAGCCTACCAAGAGGGTAGGTCATTGCCCTGTTTAACGACCTGTATCCGGATTTTATTGTGTCTGGATGATAATCAGTCCTCATTTCCACTGTGCACAAAGAGAACCTTGTGAGGGAGGAATAAAAGCCCTCTGTTTTAATGGGCACAGGAGATGTGCAAACTGTAGGTGCTTAATACATGTTAATTACCCAAAAAGCCTCTTCTAGCTGCTGGCCTCCATCAAGGAGAGGGACCAAGGAAGAGCCAGATCTGGTAGTCAGGTCAGAGCTTATATCTCTGGGCTCAGCCTGCTACTTTTACTTTTCTCAGTGCAGAGAAAGGCCACCAGCGGAATATGACCTACATGAAGTTCAGCTGAAAGCTTTCTATCAGATACTACATCTCTGGGGTCACTCCTGCAAGTTTGAGTCCCAAGTCTGGTTCAGAACAACATAATCAGCAGCTTCCTTCCAACTTGCACCGTAGACCAGCAGGCCGTCCTCACTCACCTTCAGACTGTTTCTCTTTCGGAGGCATCACATGCCGGGTGTATGTGAGGAGAGCAGAGGTGGAGATGAAGAGGCCTAGAAGGAGTTGGGTCCACAGAAAAGGACCTGAGGGATGCATTCACACATGCCCAAAGTTCATGGATTGGCCCTCTTCCCTCCTTACCCACACGGGCTGGCGCCTCTGCATTCCTGGTTGTTTTCATCTGAGGGTCCCTGCTCCTCAACCCCAGCCCCGGCGGCAGCAGCGGCCTACACTTCTAGTTGTGATAACTGCACAAAATGATCAAGCACTACTATTGCCTCCTGATGCAAACTCAATGTGACCCCCTCAATAGACCCTGCAAAAATTCCCTGGCTCCCAAGAGAGAATAGCAGAATAGACGCAAACAGGGGAAGGAAAAGCTACACACAAAAGCTGTGTAGGTGGTGGAGCAAATGCTCTCTAGAGCCCAGCTCCAAAGAAGAATCTAGAAATGTCTTTAGGTAGAGTGTCATCCAAGTAACTGTTCAGCTTCCATCAGCATTCACCACCAGCCCATCCCTGCCCTGGGAACCCAACCCAGATTTGACCATCTTAGGAAACCTCCTAAAAGCTGACCCATCCTTGCTGCGCCAAGGGCAGGCTGCAACTGCCAGGCTGAGTGGCTGGCCTCTCAAGGAAACAGAAGCACTTTATGATTTCGAAGCCCAGAAATGCTGAGCATGTGACTTGCGTTGCCTGCTGTAGGCATAAGGCTGGGACCGCCACACTGTCTCAGAAAGCCTAAAATTAGACTCTTGTCACTCCCAACTAAAGCATGTCTCATCTGGAAGAGGGTGGTCCCTGACTCAGTGACCCATATCTGTAAAATAAGGGCAGATAAGTGGACAGTGAGATGTCGAACAATACATTCAGCGCTTGTGTGTCATACTGAGTGGAAATGTTGGGTGTTCATGTTTCTGAAGATGGGAAACCCCACTAGATTACTTGGTTTGTAATTGTTCATTGTGTGGCAGACCTTTGGCTTACGGTGTCAATCAAAAGTAGATGCTGGTAGCAGTTATCTTGGAGAGTTTGGTACCAGGTCGGAGTGCTGTCCTGTTTCGCCTAAATGCTGTTCCTCTTGTTCTACATGCGGAAGGAACCAACCTGCTTGCTGTGGGCCTGGCCTGGTTCATTTGATCACAGTGGCATTCTTACATTGTCCTGAGCTGGCTGGCTTATGCTGAAGGGTCAACACAGCATATATTGATTTCTTTTTTAAAACTAATTGCAAGCGTTGGGCTGAGCTTTGCAGAAAGTGACAATGAGAAAGAACAACCTTTTGCATAAACTGAGCAACGAGATGAGCACTCAAACTGTTCTGAAGGCTGAGAAAGGCAGCGTCACAACAGGAGAGCAGCTGGCCTTGGATCCTCAAAGGAGCCAGGACATTAGACTAGCACACCTTCCCTTCACCCCCCAGCTCCCCCACTTCAGAACCACACCCTTCCTACCAGTGTTAGAGCTTGTCCAGTCTAAGCCCTCTGCTTGCTCAATGTTGGCTTGGCTAAACTGTGCCACAATCTTAACTAGATGATGGCAACTTTGGGGGTGAGGACAAGGTCCTCTGTAGCTCAGGCTGGTCTCAAGTGCTGGGTTACAGGTGTGTGTCTCAGCCCAGTTTACGTATGTAGTGCTGGGGATAGAACCTGCACCTACTATGTTCTAGTCCACAGCTCCATGCTATCATCTTTAGATAGATTTGGACGGTGAGGAGGAGCCTTCCATGGCATGCATGTGGAGGTCAGAGGACAACTTGTGGGAGTCAGTTTCCTCCTTCACCGTGGGTCCTGGACATAGGGCTCAGGCTGTCAGGTTTGGTGGCAAGTGCTGGAGTTCACTGGGCCATCTTAGCAGTCCTATGCTAAGTCAATATAATGTATGAGAGCTGAGTACCACAAGGATAGCTTCAGATCAAAGGAGCTAGAGAAGGGTAGAGCCAGGAGTCAGCCTGACCTCCAGTGTCACCTGTGACCCACTGAGGAGTGAACAGAAAGTTGAGTGGAGCCCTGGGGTCTTCGGGGTGGTGCAGCATTTAGGAGCTCCCATCACCTTGCTCATGGCCTGGAGCAGGTGGAAGAGCAGGAATCCCCTCTGGGCATGGGCAGCCAGGCAGAACTTGATTTAGGATGGCACCTGCAGACTTGCTGCCATTCAAGCCACAAGCCCTACTCAAATGTCCCCTGCAGCTAAGCCAGGATGAAGTAGTGATTGCCTTAGCAGTGTGCCAGGCCCTGGCAGCACTATCTGGTTCATTCATTCTAGAGGTGAATGTCAGTATGAATGGGCCAGCTACTTTAGGAAACCTTTCAAAGCAGAATCTCTTGTCATTGTTTGGGAGCACTGGGGATGAGGCCAGAGCCTTGTACATGCTAAGCAGGAATTCTATCAGCAAGTTAGGTGTCCTTAGCTCAAGGGGCAGGGGTTTTGTTTTGTCTGTCTTTCTTCTCCTTTTCTCTTTTTCCTTTTTTTTTTTCTTTTTCAATGCTCTTTTGGTTTGTTTTCAAAATAGTCCCTCACTGCACACTGTACAGCCCTGGCTGACCTGGAACTCAATCCATATGTAGACCAGGCTGGCCTCAAACTCTCAGAGATCTGCCTGTCTCTGCCTCCTGAGTGCTAGGATTAATGGCAAGGTTTTGGCATCTGAGTTTTGCCAGACTGGCAATTGGCTCCCTGGGTGAAGCCCTCTGTATACCCATTTTAGGTCAGGAGTCCTCTGCCCTTCATCAGAGGGCTCAATGTTTGTTCCTCAGGAAATAAATACTCCCTTGGAGTCTCATTACAATTAATGTGCACTGTCTCTAAAGGAAGAGTTTGCCAGGCCAAGGTAAATGGAGCACCCCAACCCACACTTAATAACTTTTGCCTGTGTAAACCATATTAATTGTAGTTGTTGCTTTTTAATTGTCCTTAAGTTTCTTGCATACTAACTGCCCTAGGGCAGGAGATCTGGTTTCTGCTTGCACTGGGGGCCTCTACTTCCACCCTCTGCCCAGGAGTCTGTCTCAGCAGCCTGCCCTGACTCTGCTCCCCACTCCCACCATCTGGCATCAGCACTGGGACTACATGGCTCAGAAAAATAAATTTAAAAAAAAAATTTTTGTAAAAAAAATCCCTAGGCCTAGACTGGGAAGCAGAGGTTTATGTGGAAAAACAGAAGTAGGGCATTGTGGTTTCCTTGAGGTTTCCTTACGAGTGTCCTGGACTAGCATCAGAGGTCAGGATGGTCAGATGTCCACAAATGACAAAGGTGTCTTCAGACAGAACTGGATGACATAAGAGGCACCTTTCTCCAGCAGGTGGAAACCAGAGCCAGGCCGCTGCTGAGGAAGGGACCAGAGGCTCATGCTGTCACAAGGGTCCTACACGGTAGCTTGTCAGACTTTCTCCACTCTAGACCTGTCTGCCCACACCCTGGCACAGAACAAGCCCCTCAGCTGACCTGCACGTAACTCTCCTAGTTGACACAGTCACGGCAGAGTCACTTAGGGGGATGTACAGACAGACACAAATGCCAGTTCTTCACCTCCAGCAGCCAGGCCTTCCCCGCCAACATGCTGCCACCTTTCCTGGTTCACGGATGTGCGTGCACCTGCCTACCAGGGGAGGAGAAAATGCTACTGACCTGTGGCTTCATGTCTACAAGCTGCTTTTGCAAGGAGCCCTAGCTAGAGCAGGGGCCAGAGCCCTCTGCTTGCTACAGAATCCCCTGGGAGCAGCCTAGTAGATTGGGTTGAATGTTCTAAGCTGTTCCTGCTTCCAGGCTTTAGGTCCCTCTTAGGCCAGGCTAGACTGGGACGGGTTTCTGGGTTGCTATAGGCCTGGGTTTGGGAGCATCTCCCAAGGCTCCCCCACCCCAGTTTTACATAGGGCTGGCGCCTGGAGTTAGCTACCAGCCACTTGCGGTGAATCTCTTGTACCCTGTCAGGAGTCCTGCAGGAGCCCCTGCACTTTCGCCTGTGGTCACTGTATAGTGATTGACTGGGACTGATGTCTGGAGCCTTTGTCTGGGTCCCTGGCATCCCTCCCCGGGGACCATTGTCTGGCTTGGTGGGTGTTAATCCGCAGCCTCTGAGAAGCTGCCTGGCAAATGGGAGGTTAATGTGCAAACAGCAGGAAGCGTTGTCAGTGTGTGGGGCTGGACACCAAGTAGGAGGGAAATAGTTAAAAATCCTATTCAAGGCCTGGAGGGGAGGAGGGGTGGGCAAGGGAGCAGGCCCAGCCTTGTGTTAATCTTACTGGAATGTAACCAGTTCGGGCAGTTTCTGGCTTTGGTTATTGCCCCGTTGCTCAGGGGCCCAGCGCCTTGTCTCTGTCTCCTCTAAGACTCCCAAAGGCTAACGCCCTGGGTCCCTTCTACCTTGGCTGTCCCTAGCCTCTTAAAGGAACCTGAGTAGGCTGATAAAACCGGGAGAACCCCATGGCCAGCCCATACCACAGGAAGTTCAGAGGTGTGGTTGCACCGAGGAATTAGAGGGGCCAGGGGAGAGAATGTTCAAGGAAAAACCCCCAAACCTGTTTGGTCAGGTTTGCGTAGCTACCGGGCGACCTGGGAATGCATACCTAGGGGAAAGTGCAGCTGCTGGACACTAACAGCTAACAGCAGCCCGTGTGTGTTGGGAGCGGGTGCCGGCTGGGGTCAGGTTTACCAGGAGAGTGTGCTCACAACTCCTGCAAGTAACAGTCAAACAAGCCTGTTGTATTTGTCTGGGCTGTGCCTCCATAATGTCTGCGTATTAAGAATCCATCGAGCTGTACACGGGATAGTTGTGTACTTGCTCAAAGCTGTTGTTCCTTTGCTGAGGACATTTAAGAAGTAAATTTTAGCGTGAGTCACTAGCTCTGTAGGTTCAAGCCTTGGGTGTGTAATTAGGAGGACCTGACTTCAACTCTCAGAGCATATGCTGAAAATCTGGGTAGAGTCTGGAGAGGACCCCACTTCAAATCCCAGCACCAAATTGGGCGTGGATGTAGTAGTACCCTTGCATCATCGGGCCTGAGGGGTGGGTAGACGGACAGGATTGCTGAAGCTTTCTGGCTGACAGCCTAAATCCAGGATCAGTGAGATGATAGACCCTTTCTCAAAGGAAGAAAGCACAGAGTGCTTGAGCCTGGTGTCCTGGCTTCCACAAGCATGGCCCGCACACGTGTGTGCGTTTGTGCCGCACTCACCTAACTAATGTACACGGGGCCTGCTGTGGTGTGTCCTCATAATTTCAGCTTTAGGGATGGGGAGACAGGTGCATCCCTGCAGCTCACTGCCAGCCAGCCTAGCCTGCTAGGTGAGCCTCATCCAAATGAGACCTGCCTCAAAACAAAAACAAAGAATAAGCTGGGGGACCAGAGAGATGTCTCAGCGGTTAAGATTACCTGCTGCTCTTGCAGAGTGTCCTGGTTCTGTCCCTAGCACCCATATCAGGCAGCTTACAATATATGTGACTCCAGTTCATGGGGTATAGTGCCTTCTTCTGGCTCCTGTAGGCATTTACAGCAAATACACATACATAAGAATAAATAAATCTTTGGAAAAAGGAAAGCAAAGAAACCCAAGATGAACAGTGCCTGAGAAATGACCTCCTGAAGTTGACTGCTGCCCCCGCCCCATGGTAGGTGCACACACATAAATACATTTTTTAAAGAAACAAATTAGCTAGGCGGTGGTGGTGCATGGCTTTAATCCCAGCATGAGGCAGGTTGATCTCAGTGAGTTGGAGTCCAGCCTGGACTACAAAGCGAGTTCTAGGACAGCCAGGGCTACACAGAGAAACCCTGTCTCAAAAAAACAAGCAGAAAGAAAGAAAGGGGGGGAGTCAGGGGGTAATAGCACACACCTTTAATCCCAGCACTTCAGAGGCAGAGGCAGGTGGATCTTGGTAAGTTTGAGGTTAGCCTGGTCTACAAAAAGAGTTCCAGGACAGCCAGGACTGTTTGTTATGCAGAGAAACCCTGTCTCCAAAACAAAAAGAAGAAAGAAAAGAAATGATAAAAATAAATAAATTTAAAAAAAGAAGTAAAGAAAGGAATTAATCCCTGCACTCTAGAGGCGGTGGCAGGCAGATCTCTGTAAGGCCAGCCTGGTCTACATAGCAAGTTCTAGGCCAACCAGGACTACATGACAAAACCCTGTCTCCTTCCACTTCCCAAAGCAAACAAGAGTGCAAGATGTTTTTAAAAACCTCCTTCCTAACCTTTAAAAGCCTTTTCTGGCCAACCCAGCAGCAGGGAATGGGGACCCTGGACCACCATGGACTGTCAGTGACCAGTTGGCACTTTGTCTGCTATTGGGAAACAGCACAGAGGTGCACAACAGCCCGATCCCAGGCTTCCACATCCCAGGCCACCCATCACTCACAAAATCTGAAGAAAGAATCCGAAATAGCAACTATAGGAAGTCTCCAAGTCCTCATCCAGCATAAGGTCACCATCCTAGCTCACAGAGAGCCACAAGGCTACTGAGCTGCCTCAACACCCCACCGAACTTGTATATTTCTCTTGCAGCCCAGATCCAGAGCTTGGGTGCTGCTGTGCCCTGAGCTGTGTAGGGCATCCTTCTGCCCCTACAGGGACTTGCCAGCAGGCCGGACCCTGGATCCCTTTTCTGCTGTGACCTGCCAGCCATCCTGAGTTCAACATAATGATCTTCATTTCCTTCCCACTCCCAATTTTTCCATGATTCAGGATTGGGAAATGATTTTCCTCCGAGTATTTTTAGGCCACAACATGTAGCGTCTAACATTTAAAATCTTGGCTCTCCCATATCTAGCTGTGTGGCCTTGGATAAATTAAAATTTCTGTAATCTCAGTTTCCTCATGTGAGGTAATAGGAGTAGTAATGTTACTAAGCCCACTGGGTAGAGGATGGACTGAGTGCAGAGCATACTGATGTATTTGTTACCTGGGATACAGATTAGCTGCTGTCATCATCCTAATAGGAACCGTATGGTACAATGTGCCCCACAGTCCAGGACACTGAATCCCTCCCTGAATGCAACATCACCCCTGCACCTAAGTAACAGGGCCTCATGTTAGGAATCTGTTCCCCCCTGGAAGCCCCCCTACTTTGGCCCCTCTTGGCACTGCCCTCCCAAAGAGCAGCTGTAATGCACAGGAGACCTGCGGAGACACAGGATGGAAGCTGGCCTGGGAGAGACTGAGGATGCTGCTGGACCAGGCTCACTACCACCATCTCCCGTGCAAATGAAAAATCTGGGCTGCTCTATATTTGGTCCTCACCTTTTTGTGTCATAGGAAGGTTTGTTTGCTAGGCTGGGAATAACTGTATTCAATAGCTTCTTGTCTTGGGTCATAACTGTGTGTATATCCTCTCTCCAGCCTTACAGACACCAGTGATGGGCCTGCCTCAATGCCCTCCTTCCCCAACAGGCAACCATCTTGACCTCTGAAGCCAATGCCAGTTTTTTGGTTAGTTTTAAAAACTAATTTATTTATTATATGAGTATCGATGTTTTGCCTGCATATATGTCTGTGTGGGAGTGTCAGATCTTGGTGTTACAGAAGTTGTGAGCTGCCATGTGGGTGCTGGGATTTGAATCTGGGTCCTCTGGAAGAGCAGTCTGTGCTCTTTAACCACAGACCCATCTTTTTTAACTCCAAAATGTGACTTATTAGTGTTGTGTCTAAGGCTGGGGAGACAGCTCAATCTATATATAAAGTGTTGCTGTGCTCTATAGATGAAGACTTGAGTTCGAGCCCCAGAATCTATGTTTACCAAAAGGCAGGTGTTCTAACACATGTTTGTAATTCCAGCACTGGGGAGGTGGGGAAGGGTGGGTCCCCGAAACCTCCTGGTCAGTCAGCCTGGCCTAATCTATGAGCCCCAAGTTTAGTGAGAGACCTCGTCTCAGAAAACAAAGTGGACAGATCCCGACTACCAATCGCCAAGGGTGTCCTCTGCCCTCTGAGCACAGATGTACACACGTGCACATATGTGCATGTACACTTGCCCCCCACCCCCCAAAAAAGCGACAACAAAGAAAAAAGGACATTGAGGCTAACATAGAGCCCTTCTCTATGTGAGTCGCCACCTAGATTCAGAGTCTGTCTCAAATCTCACACCCACTCCAACCACTTGGGACATTTGCTTTGTCCGCCCTTACTAGGTAAAGGCTACCTGCCCAGCCATATTGTCCTTCTGTCTCCCACAGCAGCAAGTCCCATACAGTGCCTCAGCACAGTGGGTGCACCCTGAGTATTTGTGGAATGACAGGAGGACGCATTACAAACCGATCCGTGTTTCTGGGGCTTGCATTGATTTTTCTAAAACTGCCCTGTCAGTAACACCCCCTACCATCACTTCCTCGCCCTGAGTAAACAGATTCAGATCTTCAAGAAAACCAGGCAGCCAGCCCTTAAGAAGCCAATAAAGCCAGCCTTCATTTGGATTGTCTTTGGGCTAGGTTTGCTTGGGAATTTGTATCAGTAGAAGAAATCTTAGTGTTCACCGCTCTGAGGCAAATTTTTTGCATTCATTTATTCCTTCCGTGGTTTGGCTCCGTAAAGCAGCGGGCTGGCCTAAGGGGAAAGCTGCCTGAAAGAATCCCAGTTTGTCTGTAGTGGTAGAAATTAAACCACCTCTCCAGGCCGTGTCCTCAAACTTCAACCCCGTTTACTATTGAAAATTGTGTCTCAAGGGGTACAGAGAGGCGTGGGATAATAGAGACTGAAAAATGTTTGAGATTTGGACATTTTGTTTTCTTTTTCCCTTGGAGAAAAATCTTTTGGGAAAAGCTTGGATGGAGACCCTTAGAGTCATACAATTTTAGGTTCAATTCAAGCCCTATGTCATAGCTTGATTCATTTTTGTGAACAATGGACAGAAAAGTGCCAGTGGAGAGTCCAAGAGGTCAGGATGCTGAATGAACTGAGAGACG
>LOEQ01000403.1:88929-99026 GCA_001685075.1 Bramus lutescens | reverse complement strand
AAAAGAAGGGTATTGTTGTTGTTGTTGTGTATCAATTTTGTGGGTGCCACAAGCTTGTGGAAGAGGCCAGAGGAGAATGTGCAGGCCTTGGTTCTCTCCTACCATGTGGATCCTAGGGACCCAACTCAGGTTATCAGGGCTGGTGACAAGTGGCTGAGCTCTGTCAGAAGCCATTGTTTGGTTTTGTAAAGAGTTCAGCAGGGAAAATGGTAGCCACACAGCAGCCTGTCTGTCCCACTCTGGGACTGAGCAAGAGCACCCACTTACCTTGAATTTAAAACATTTTCTAGAAAATGGTAATTGAGGAAGAAGAAATCAATGGTTCGTTTGACTGTGGCTTCCAGTTTATTTAATTTAGCATACATTTGCATGACTGAATGAAGACCCCTGACAAAGACTAATGTATGGGGCATTACACGAGACATGGAAAATCAAAGTGGATCAGATGGAGAATTTGGCCAATGAACTTCAAACCTCCAATGTGGTTCTGATGGAGTTTTCGCCCAAGCTAGTCATTGCATTTTAAAGTCAGCAGACAGGAACTATAACCCCACGAAGGAGGTGGCAGAGATGTAACATCTTTGGATGAACAGATGTGGTACCTGAACAAGACCTGGTCACTTTTCAGTCTTGGTCCCAAATAGCTGCTTGTGTAATTTACCTTCATACCCAGTCTCATGCATAGGCTGTACCTAGAACCAATGTGCTACCAGAGTCGTTCAGGAAATGATGTGAAGTTTGAGATGTGTTTTTTAGAGTGTGTTCAGAAATGTACCCTCCTTGCTGAGCCAGGATGCCTAGAATTCCATGAAGACCAAGCCCCGAAAGTGGCTGGAGAGCTTAGGAGAGGCACTGCGGCCCTTCTCTCAATCCAGAAATAAAATGGAATGTGTTGACACCATTAGGAATGTCCATGAAATAGTCTTTTAATGGTTTTATGTAGTATGCCACCAGGAATCTCAGTGTAGATGTCTACTGCCTGATCTGAAATATTCTGGGAGGTTTTAGGCAGGTAAAGACCATGGCAGTTGGCAAACTGTAGCACTGGGTGGATGCTTGCTTGAGGAGTATGACAGAAGAGCGTAGACCAAGTATGGGACAGTGGTGTGGAGGTTAAGAGTTGTAGCTCCATGGTGAAACAGAGGCCGAGGGCGCACGAGGCCAACAGAAAGAAAAACAGGACATAGGAGGACTGGATCCCTAGCAGCAGGGAGAAACTGCAGTGTAGTTCAGGGGTACCTGCAGCATTTGGGGGCAGCTCTGACTTCATGCTGATATCACCCGGGGAACAATTAAAGGAGGCAGAATGTTAGGGCCCCACCCTGGAACCATTGCGAGGCAAGGGGAAGAGGGGTAGGAATCAATGGGTTCATAGTTTCTCCAGGTAGCTCTGATGTCCAGGGAGGATGGAGGATCAACAAACTGACTCCACTCTACAGCCTTTCTCTATGATCCAGTGGAACCCAAACCTTCCTGTCTGTCCATAAAACTCTTCCATGCACATATAAAGATGCTTGCTTTACAAAAGTGAATTCTCTACTCATTTGGTGCCCTGCTAGTTCCCCCGAGAGTGTCTAGGGAGTACCTTTGCATGTCTTTAAACATTCACCTGCTCCATAAATTCAAATAGCACATGGCATGAGTTTTCCACAGCACTCAGCTCTTATGAATGACTCCAGTGCGCATTTGTTCAGCTGTATTTTGCTCACATCCTTAATTATTTCCTGAGGATACATTCCTTGAGGTGGTACGCCTTTGCAAGACTTGGTACGTGCCTCCAAATTGCACAAGAAAAGGCTTACTAATTTATTCTCCCACCAACAAGGCATCAAAAAAAGTGCCCATGGTAATTAAAGAGGAATCAAAAGGGCCCTTTGCCAGCTTGACAGACTAAAAGTAGTTAACTCATTACTGAATTCATAGCTTCTTTATCTCAGGTTCTGGAAACAAATGGGAGTGGAGCCCTGAGATTTTTCCAGATGGCTTGATGCCTGGTCCAGACCATCTCTGTCTCACAGACCAAGCTTGGATGATCTGAGGCCTTTGTTCCCCACAGTCATTAGCTAACACGGGTACGCAGGGATCACCGGGGGCAGTGTGGAGCCGTCGTGCAGACAGAGAAAGCTTTCTGGTTTAGCCATAAGAAAAATTTGAGTGACACAGTTACTCTTTTGTTGAGTGTTTTATGACTTCTGCAGATTGGTGCTCATAACATTGATTTGTCTGCATTAGTAGTTTATCCTCCTCCAATTGTTTTTATGTTCACCTTTGTGGACTCTGGAAACCATGACGGTCCACCGTAGCTCTTCCACAGTGAGGACCCAGGACACCTGGGCTGTTTGTTCTCATTTCCTTTGTGTGGGTGGCCTCTTCAGCCGTGGTGGGATAGCTCGGCCCTTTTGTCTGGGTGCCCTTGTCTGAGGAAGGCCAGGATTGGGGGCACAAGTGATGTGTGGACTCTCAGCACTAGTTTACTTAAAGAGTGTGGTCTTTGCATGAGATAGGGCTTCGGGCTTAGTTACTCAGCTCTCTGTCCTGTGGTTCTTTCATCGTCGTGAGAGAAATAATAGCTACATCTAAAAAGTCCGTGAGGATGAAATGATACAACGCATTAGAATATCTTGGCGTGTTGTAGATGTTTTCATTAAAGAAACCCAAATCTCTCTATGCAGACACTGTGCCATCCTTCGCTTGGTTTAATTTATGAGTATGTATGCGCGCCAGCTTCTCTATGTGAATACCACACACTTGCAGGTTCCCTCAGAGGCCAGAAGAGGGTGTCAGATTCCCCTAGAACTAGAGGTACCTGGCAGCTGGGAGGTGCTCAATTGTAGGTGCTGGGAAGTGAACCTGGGTCCTCCACCAGAGCAGCAAGTGCTCTTAACTACTGAGCCATCTCTGCTGCCCCCCCACTCGTACACACTTATTTTCCTGCCTAGAGTGATATTACTATGAGAATGTGCATTTTAAACATGCTGTGTTGTTCCACAGCAGCTCAAGCAATACTGCTCCAGCAGCACCAGCAGCAGAGAACTATATGCACGTTCGTCCCTTGCTGTTTCACTGGGGCAGGTTTCAGCTCCATGAACGTTCAAGTCTGCGATTTAAAATAGTGTAGCACTGGGCAGGGCAGATGGCTCAGTGGGTAAAGCATTTGCCACACAGGCCTGACAACCTGAGTACAGATCCCCTGAACCCACATAAAACAGCCAGACACAGTCGTACCAGCAACTGTAATCACAGCACATCCCCGCCGTGATGAGATGGGAGGTAAAGAGGAATTGCCAACAGCTTGCAGGCCAGTGAGCCGGATGCCCACAGCAGTTAACTACAGACGCTGCCACGTGATTGCCACACACATACCATGGCACACATGTGGCTGCAGTCGAATACACATTAATTAATAGGGGGGTTGTATATTTCTAGGCACATCTCCCCTATACTTTGAATTATTTCTAGATTGCTTTAAATATTTAACATAGAGTCTATGTAAACAGTTAAGTAACAAAACTGAAAGTGGCATGTGTGTTGGTGTGGATACAATCACTGAAGGTCTGAGTCTTAGTTTGGGTCTCTATTGCTGTGAAGAGACACCATTACAACGGCAACTCTTATAAAGGAAAACGTTTAATTGGGGTGGCTTACAGTTCAGAGGTTTAGTCCATTATCATCACAGTGGAACGTGGTAGCATCCAGGCAGACACGGTGCTGGAGAAGAAGCTGAGAATTATGTTTGGAAACGATTATGATACCATTAACTGGAGATTCCTAGGGTTTGAAGCAGAGCCTTACGTGTGCTGCACAAATGCTCTGCACTGAGCTCTGTCCTATACAGCACAGACCATCAGTAAACTCATGAGCTTCCTGGCTTTACCCAAATTCTGGAACTAAAGATATTCACATGGTTTCTGGCTCAATAAACGGTGTTTGTTTTTGTTTTTCTGAGACAGGGCTAGCCTGGAAGTTTCTATGTAGACTTGGCTAGCCTCAAATTCACAAAAAGCCTCTGCCTCTACTTTTACCTGAATGCTGGGATTTAAGGCATATGGCACCACTCCCAGCCCTCAGTGGATATTTAATGGAGACTTCCCAGCTGGTATATTGCCTGTTGATAGGGAAGCCTCCTGTTCCCAGGCTTCATTGCTTTCACTGGGGACCAACCAGATCAGGGACAACCCCAGGAGCAGCCTACTGATTGCCTTTGGATGCATTCCCCCCGACTGGCGGAAACCTTTCCAGGAAGCAGCACTTACATCTCTCATTCAGTTACTCCTGAAATACCCTCCCCTGGTCACCAAGCACTTCTCACAGACAATGAGGTATGTCAAGTGCTATGGTGACCAGAGCACACACAAGCTTCCTGTCCCCCGAGAAGCTTAGAGGGGGGAAAGAGAAGAAATGCTAGCCTAGGAAGGACAAAGGCAAGAACACTAGGAAGTAAGTCATCTCAAGGTCAAGGCTAGAGAAGCAAAAGATGCTTCGGCAGTCAATAGACAGGACTTCCTGGCTAGCTAAATGATAAAAAGTGAGGAAGCCAGTGAAGGGTAAGGTGTCTGTTGGTTCGACCTCAGGTGCACCAGTGGATGGTAGCTTGGGCTTTAGCCCCTCTGGGGCTTATGTCTGCGCCTCTCTCGATGGTGAAGGTTATCCTTACTAAGACTGTGCTACCATCCTGACTTTACCAGCCAGCCCCAAATGTCACTCGTTTGTATGATCTTGCCTTTCCACCACCTATACTATGTACTCAGTGTTTTCCTTTGAACCGAGTCACTTTTCCTTACTTTTAAAAATGGGGGAGCTGGGTGTGCTTGGTGGTACATGCCTGTATTATAATCCCAGGTCTCTGAGGTGAAGGTAGGATTGCAAGTTCAAGGCCAGCCTGGGCTACAGAGTGAATTCTAGGTTAGTCTATGTGATTATGGAAACCCTATCTCTAAACAAACAAACATACATACATACCCATATACACATACATACATACATACATACATGCATACATACGTGCGAGTGTGTGTGTGTGTGTGTAGCCAGCAAGATTGCTCAGGGGATAAAGGTACTTGCCACCAAGCCTGAGGACCTGTGTTCAATTCCTACATGGTGGGAGGAAATAATTCCGCAAGTTATACTCTGATGATCACATAAAGACTGACATGTGCTTGTACTTGCAGACACATACACAATAAAATGTAATTTAATTTTAAATAATTCTTTTTTTAATTTTAGGAAGTGTACGTATGTTTGTCTACGTGTGCATATATGCACAGCACATGCTCTGTGCCTGGTGCCCTCAGAACCAGAGTAGGGTGTTGGATCCTTGGAACTGGAGTTACAGATGGTTTGAACTGCCTTGTAGGTACTGGGAAGTGCATATCTTAACCACTGAGCGATCTCTCCAGCCCTTAAAGTATTTAATTTCTTTAAATTATTTTAGGTGCATGGATAGTTTGCCTGCATGTGCCAGTGCGTGCCTGGTGCCCACAGAACCAGAACAGAATTTGTGGGTGCTGGAAATTGAACCTGGGTCCTCCAGAAAAGCATCCAGTGCTCTTAACCACTGAGCCATCTTCCCAGCCCCTCTAAATTCTTTTAATTAAAAAAGTCATGTGTGTATACACACATCATATATATGTGTGATGTATGTATATAGATGTATATGTGTGTGTGGAATGCCGTTATAAGTGACAATATCTGGGAAATTAAAATTTTAGAATAATATGCACATATATACTTTCATAATTATTTTTTGTTTGGTAATTACAGTACTGGGGATCAAACCCAGATCCTTGAGCATGCTGGACACTTTGGCTTCATTAGCATAAACACTCCAGGGACTCACTGAGATGAGCATTCATTTCATGGAATGAGAAGGCAATGATGGCGTAGGTTGTGATATAATGTACGTGGAGTCTGACGTACAGCCTGGTCACCATGGACAGTCCTTTCTTAGCCTTCTAGCCATTGTCATTTCCTGTGCAGGAAGCTGTACTTTGGGCACCTTTCTCAGGGGTCAAGGCACTGTGTAGAAGTCACAGTTTTTCCTCACCTGTCGATCAGAGGCCTCTGCTAGGACTGCTCACCTATGGAGGGGTGCTCTGGACACCAAGGGCCGCTGATTTTGGGCAGCTTACAGATGGCGCAGAGGCAACTTGGAAGGGCCCTGGGAGCTCTGTTTGCTGGGAGCCAGCCCTCTGCTGCCTGGCTGTTCTTTTGTGCTGTGTGTTTTACTGGCCCCAGATAACCACTTCCTGTTCCCTATTGACTTTACACAGACCCTGCTTCCTTTCCCCTCAATACCTGGGATGTTTTCCAGCTCCTCCTCCCACCAGGGAAAATCCATAAACTTCAGAATTCCCAGACCTGCTTTTGGTCCCTGGGCTCTGCAAGTTAGGGCTGTTTCTTGCTTCTCAGTGGCCTTCTCTGTGAACCCTTGTCCCCTTCCAAGAATGTTTTTGATTGTGCCAGCCAGGAGGAAAAGGTTCGCGGGGGCTGGCTCTCACTCCTGCTTCTTTCCAGACAGAATATGTTATCTACCTACCATCAATTCTAAATCAGGGAACATAAGTGTCACAGCTCCTCACAGTGATTGTCGACCACTGTTAGCCACTTGATATACTACACTGAGCACTCTGAGCCCTCATCAGGCAGGACTGGGAAGTATTCAGTCATCTATTAGCACTGTCTTACATGGTCCTGGAAAGGAGTGCCCTGTGTGTGCCCCATGGTCAATGTTCCGAGATTGCAGGGTTAGGTTGACATTTCTAGAAAGCAAAGTAAGGTCCTTGCACCTTTAAGGTAATCTATAATAGGAAAAGGCCCTGTATCCCCCTGCTGTCCCACAGTTAGCAATGAGGTTACAGATATCCACCATCACATCTGACTTTCTCCTGAGCTTCCTGGATCAAACTCAAGTCGTCAGGCTTTCGTGACGAGTGGTTTTTTCTCCCAACCCATCACCAGGCCTGTTTGTTTAGTTGTGTGGGTGCGTCTAGAGGAGTGTGAAAGGTGGACCGGCAGACATGGGCTGGTGGCAGAAGACTGTGACGCTGGATAGAGCCTTTGGGACCTTCCCAGCTTTCCCACCTGTTCCTCGGTAGAGACAAGCGAGATTCAGTCCAGCTGAAGCAAAGGGTAATATATTTCACAGACCTTCTACCTGCTCTTTCCGAACTAAGTTGCTTAAGGTAGACATGTAGCTCAGTGGGTAGAGTTCTTGCCTAGCACCCATACAGCCCTGGGTTCGATCTCCAGCACCACATAAGCCAGGTCTGTCTGCACATGTCTGTAATCCCTGGGAGGTGGAGGCAAGAGGATCAGGAATTTAAGACAATCTTCAGCTAATAGCAAATTTGAAGAAGATATGGCCCGGGGGTTAAGAGAATGCGCTACTTGTGCCTGGGGTCCTAGTTTAGTTCCTAGCACCCACACCAGGCAACTCACAATGCCCTGTATGTAACTCCAGCATCAGAGGTTCAGTGTCCTCTTCTGGTCCTTGCAGGTACCTGCACGTATGGACACATACCCACACACAGACTCACATGCATGCACATAATTAAAATTCAACCTCTAAGGGGAAAAACAAACACACAAAAAACAGGTTGCCACCCTAAGGTTCTCCGCATGCAGGGAGAATAGCCCAGTGCCAGACAGGGCACACTTTCAGAAGCGTCTAGAATCCTGGAAGTGTCTACTACCAGCCGGAAGCAGTAAAAGATGCTTAAGTAGATGTTGAGGTTTCTGATTGAGTAGATGGGGGGCAGGGAGGCACAAATCTGGGGCTGAAAATTGAAGATTACTTTTAGTAACTTTGTTTCCTGCTGCTAAGTACATGGACCTTGTTTAAGAAAAAAAAAGTAACTGAAGCAAAGAACAAAAGCCAAACAAATTGCCTGAAATGCTAAAAATCTCAATGGTGACATTTTAGTGAGTCTCCGTCCATCCAGCCTTTGTTAGTTGACTTTTCTCCTGAGCACTTTGTCCAGGATGTTCAGTTGGGTCAGTAAGTCAAGCAGAAGGCATTCAGAACCTGCAAGCTGCTGGGAGGGGGTGACGAGGAACAGAGCACTTCCGGAAGGAGGTGTGTCTCCCCAGAGCTGCCTGGTGAGCAGAGGCCTGAGAGCTGACCATGTAAAGTCATCCTAGGCCTTGGGTCTGCACAGTGGTGGGAGAGAGAAGTCCACCTGGAGTGCTAGGGAAGTGCTTGGGCTGTGGGGTATTTGAGGGGAGGAAAGAGGGGAAGAGAAAGGGGGGGCATGAGGGAAAGGAGAGGTGCTGGAAATGAGGGAGGAAAAGAAAAAGAAGAGAGTGAAGAAAGAAGGAAAAAAGGACAGGAGAAAAGAGGAAAATGGAGGAAGAAAAAGGAGGGAGACAGGGAGGAGGAAGCAGAGAGAAGAGAGGAAGAGGATCTGTACGAGCAGCCTCTAGTTCTGCCCATGTCCAGTGCTCAGAGGACAGAGTTGTTCACTGCTCCTTCTGATAGGAGCATGCGGCTACAGAAAGATGCACCTGGCCACGTGTTCAGGTCTCCACAACAACCGCAGGCCCAATCAACTAGGCACCGTATGTACAGCTTTCTAGCCATTTATGAATGGAGTCAATAATTCTCCAAGTCAGGACAGGCCAAAGAGCCCCCTCCACCCCCGCCTACCAGCAGTGGTGTGTGGCCAGCCAGTTGGTACCAGGCCAACGATTAGCATCTCTTCCCACTGCCTACAGTGACTCACTATGGTCTCTCGAAACCAACTGTGGTGGGAACGTTCACACCACAGATACCACAAATGCTACACGACAGACTTTGGTGTTGGACTTCAGTTTCTGCTTAGAAAGCAGCAGTAAGGGTTTCCTGGTGCACCGCTGAGTAGGACCTCTCCCCCACAAAACACTAGAGCTGTTCGAGTCCCCAAACTCTGCTGACTCTTCCCCATCCCTGGGCAAAGTGCAAGCTCCCCACTGCATAGTTTCTTTTCCATTCCAACAGGATCTTGCTGTGTCACAGGCTGAACTTAAACTCCTAGGCTCAACCGACCTGCTTCAGCTCCTCAGTAGCTAAGGGAAAATAGTGACATCACTATTTTATATATATATATATATCATTTATTTATTTACTGCAGAGGGTCACATGGAGGTCAAAGGACAACTTTGGGCATCATTTCCATCCCTCTACCATGCAGACACTTGTACCCACTGAGCCATCTCACCCATCCACTCCCTACATTTCTTAAATGCCCAGTGGTCACTTGGTCCTCTCCACCGTGGCCGCCACACCAGAGTGATTGCTCCACCAGCAGAGCAGTTGGTCTCCAGAACACGTCCTGAGACATGAGGTTCCCCCAGATGAGATCGTGGGTGGTGTTCAGCTGGACTCCTGACTTACAGAACACCTTGACATGCCTTTGTTTTCGGACCAACAGCTGCCTTTCTTTTGTTTTACTTTTTCCTCCTCTAGTCAGCCGTCTGGTTCAGGTCTTGTCCTTAGATTGATAGAGTAAAAACAGCCTTGGTCTCTAGGTGAGGTGACCAAGTCCAGAGAGGTTAGATGGGTTCTGGGCCTCTGCTAACTCTCTCTGTGTTTCCCCTAGAGAGCCAGCTCTCTGTGTCAGACCTTAGCTCATTTTCTGGTAGGAGAAAGCCCCAGATCCTGTGGAACATCCAGTACCAGGTCACTTGCAGCAAGGTGGCGGGAGCACAGTTTACAAGAAAGCTGAACCTTACCATCCCACTTCTGCAGTGTTTTTCCTGTTGAGTTCACCGGATCCGCCATGGAATATTTGTGGAGCACCTTTGCCTCCACAGCTTCAAAAATATTTGTTGACTAAACCTTGGGATGAATTAAAGAGGGACGGAAATAAAAGTCATTTTGTTAGTTTAAAGTGTTAAGAAAAGGTCTTTTTTTTAAAGACTTTTTATTCATGTGTGAATCTCTCTGTGGGCGTTGGTGCGTGGGTGTGTTCTGGAGGCCTGAAGAAGGATCGGTGCCCTGGAGTTGGAGTTCCTGGTGATCAGCTGCCTGACACGGGTGCTGACATTGGAACTCAGATCCCCTGGAAGGGCTGGAAGTTCTTCCTGCTGAGCCATCTCTCCAGCTCCAGAGTATGGTTTAA
>LOEQ01000403.1:41826-57754 GCA_001685075.1 Bramus lutescens | reverse complement strand
TCTACATGGGAAGTAGAAAAAGACAATATCACCTGAGTAAATTGGGAGTGTGGGGACCATGGGAGAGGGTAGAATGGGAGGGGAGAGAAAGGGAGGGAGCAAAAACAAAATGCATAGCTCAATAAAATCATTAAAAAATACTGCATTGAAATGCATAACACCATTATCATATCAAAACTCTCTAATATCATTTTAAAACTCTTTAATTTATACAGATCCATGGAATCTATATTCATGTTTTCGTATTCCTGGGTTGCATGATTGGACTGACACTTTTTGTTGGTGTAGTTATTGCTAACTTCAATGAAAACAAGGTAAGCCTTCTCAGGTTAATAACAGTCTTAATTTTTGTTCTTGCTCTTGCTTTAAGCTAATTTTTTTTCATACACAGCATGGAGCCACATTAAATTGAATTGTAACTCATGTAACTAACCTGTATAACTCTTTTACAAACCACATCACTGCTGTGGTTTGGGTCCATTACTTAGGAGAATAATTCTCTTAAAAAATTTACCCTATGGTGACAGTAATTCTCCCACAGTTGAGAAGCCCATCTCCTGTTCAGATGGGAAGGATGCAGTCAGTGGGTTACTAAAATGTGATACCTTAAAGTGATGCTCTGAGTCCATACTGCCCTTACAAAAATGCAAATTGTGTGTTTCTTCCTTACTCAGTGAGCAAACTCAGAGTTTTGATAAGGTAGGTAGAAGCCATATAAAATGTACAGGTCAAGTCATAGACTAAAAAAGATTTTTTTAAAATCTATATAAACTTTACATACTTCCTGAACTCAGGAAGCACTCTCAGTCTTAACAGCTGTCATGATGGATATNTATATATATCCATCGGACCATTGATATTATATATATAATATATCCATAGGACCATTGATATATATATCAGAAAAGGCTTCTGCCAGATCTCAAAATGCTGCACTGTGTGGATGAGAAAGCCACCACTGTATGGAATGAACACTTGGGCCCAGATTCAGACTTTTTCCTACAACTGCAGGGTCTGTGATTCTTCGAGTGCAAGAGCATAAAAATCTCTAAACTGCAAAGCCCCATTTGCCTATGAAGCACCTGCTGTTCAGTTGTGCTCAGCAATGGCTGATACCCAGGCCTTCGTGCCAGAGCTCTTTGGTTTGTGTAGCTACATGTGAGACAGTCATTCACTGTCCCCAGGCTCAACGTGTGTGGCACCACAGACTCAGTCAATTGCCACCTTTGATGTGTGCCTCATGAGCATTTCACTTCATTCAGCTTTTCAAAGACTAAAACTTAAAAATACCCCTTTGGACTCCAACTCTCAGAATCATGGCTCTTAGAGCAGCAGCAATCATGTCACCCAGCCCCTCTCTTTTACTCCCTAACACGCTCAGAAATGAGACACTCTAACCCTTCAATGTGTTCAGTTTAATATCAGGCAGAACGAGAAAGATGTGTCTTTTTAGATGCCTTTGAGACATGTGGTGGAGCAGACACTGGGAATTCTAGAATATAAGAAGAAGCTAATCAGCCCATTACTAGAGAGAGGAGGACCTTCCATTTCAGGATGGTATACAGGTCCCTGTGCAGGGGCCTGGGTACAAGAGGCCTGGGATCTAGGGTGGCTCCGAAGTCAGTCGCAATAAGTGATCCAGCCTACAGTGCTCAATAACAGGAAGGAGCTGTATAATTAGCTGTCAGTCTTGAAACAGCTGTGAATTACTGAGGAATGTTTGCCTCCAACACCATAGTTATGTCCTGAAAGAGTCAGAAAGTGACAGCTTGTTTGGGAGCGTGGTGTGTCAATCCAAACAGATGCCAAGAGGGAGGCAGAAGTTAGCAGCCATTTTACCAGATGTTACACACTTGATTTGTTGGTTGGAAAGGTGTGTGTGTGTGTGTGTGTGTGTAAAACTCCAGTTTCACGGAATTCAAACCTTCTGTACCTCATGGGAAATGCACACACACGAGTTATGTAAATGCAGCATACATGCAAAACACACAAGTTAAAATAAATAAATCTTTTTTAAAAACGTGGGCAAGTGAGATGACTGTAGTCACTTCCCAGCAAGTGATGATCCAATTCAATCCCCAGAATCCACATAGTAGAAAAAGACAATAGACGTTTGCAATGTCTCTGACCTCTAAATGTGCTGTGTCATATGTGTGTGTGTGTTTGTGTGCACACGTGTGTGCACACACATAAAGAAATAAATAATAAATGTAATAATAAGGCTTGTTTTAAAGACAAAGAAAAACTTCACAAATAAATACAGATTGGATACAATTTATAACAACTTAAAAATTCTACACAAATTTATTCTTGTTTACTTCTACAGTCAGAAAGCTCACATTTCTGAAAACCAAGGTAGAAGAGCATTCCCTAGAAGGACAGTCATTATCTCTTCAGAAGGAAATGGAGAAGGGGCTGACATTCCCCCCCCCCGGTCCTAGTTTCTTAAATTATATTTATGTCTCCATAATGCAGTATAATAAAATCTAATGTAGAATAATAGAATGCAATATAATTTATGTACATTTTATCAAGTACTCCACTTTATAACACAGGACATCTGATCCCATCTAGCAAATTATCATAGCATTCATTTCTGAAAAAAGAAAATTTTATGGCTTCTTATATCCTGAAAACAGTCTTACAACTGCACATATTGGAGTGTTTTTAAAAAATGTGTTAAGGACAATGGTCTTGTCCAGCAGCACTGAAGACAACCTATGATTGGCTACTATAAAACCAAACTAGCCCTAGTTTGTTACTATTCTTTCTGGGTAAAGTAATTATGAAGAAACCATTCTTGAAACTTCCTCAAGCCCGAATGTTACAGGTTTTCAATGACCCATGCTTGAGGCTGCTGAATGCCCCTGGCATGCACCCATCCCTGTCAGGAATGGCTCTCAGTATGGGTTGCTAGTTCTGACCAAATTTCTCCAACCACCATGGTTCTTGCAGACTGTCTTTCTGTAAGGTCTCCACATTGGTCCTTTCTTTCCCCTCCACTGTCTCCTTTGTTTCCAAGGGGACGGCTTTGCTGACAGTAGATCAGAGAAGATGGGAAGATCTCAAGAGCAGACTGAAGATCGCACAACCTCTTCATCTCCCACCTCGGCCTGGTATCAAAGATGCTCTGATTTTATTCATGTTGGGCACTAGTGTTCCTGATTCCCTGAGAGCCTCGGATTTAAATTAAAATAATAATCGTGAAGCCACTAGGGGGTTGTGCATAAGTTAATATAGAAACAGACTCCAAACTGCTGATCTCTCCATAAGGCTATTAAAATCAGCCACCTAAAGGCTGAGCTTCAGTGCTCTCTGAATAAGCCTTAATGAAAAAAACTGAATTTTTAAATAAAATACATTTGTGCTTGCCTTTTAGAAATATGAGGGAAATGTATTAAGCTGACAGAAATTGGATGATGCGTTTCTCCTTCCAATATGGATGTTACTGTGTGCTGTCGTTTTAATATCAAGTGCCAACCATTCCTGCAAAGCACTTCACAATAGATAGAGCTGGGGGGGGGGAGGCTGTAATGGGTTTGAAGATGAACATTAAAGAATGTGAAAGACAAGGAAGCAAATCTGGCCTGTGTCTAAAGTGCCCTCGCCTACACTTTTCTTTTTCAGATAATGATGGCTTTAGAGCTAAAATGTATGACATAACCCAGCATCCATTTTTTAAGAGGACAATCGCATTGCTGGTTCTGGCCCAGTCTGTGTTGCTATCAGTCAAGGTACTGCTTCACCCTGAGATTTTTGGAGTGGATTTCACACCTCGGGTGTGATTGCAGCATTGCAATTGGGCGTTGACATTTGCAGCCTCTGATCTTTAGTAAACGTAAAGTTTGGTGTGTATGCTAAGTGGGGAGCAGAGAGGGAAAAGCCTGCCTGGTGGATGCTACAGTGACTTGTACTCTGGTTGCAGTGGGACGTCGAGGATCCTGTGACCGTTCCTTTGGCAACAATGTCAGTTGTCTTCACCTTCATCTTTGTCTTAGAGGTACAGTGATGAGCCTGCTGCTCTGGGGGAAGCTAAGAACAATGAAAGGGAAAAGAGTACTCCACCTTGATGGCATCTACTTCCAGCTCTGTGTTCTTGTTTTTGAAACCTTTAAGGGGTGGATTTCATAGGCATCTATCTCCTTTCTGGCTGTGCTGCTTAACTTCAACAAATTTCACTTTATATTTCCAATTTGTCTAACTGGTGATATATTTTTGCTAATTGTTGTGTCTGCGCATTGGCCTGCCTACTAACAGGGTTTGCATGTTTGGAGCACAGGACACAAGCCACTGTTAATCAGGGATTCAAATTACAGATTATCATATCAAACTGGCTGATGTTTCCCAAAATACAGTTTTTCACCCAAGGTAGGAAAATAGCCTGCAATGAGTACTTAGTCATTAATCCAGGGGAACAAGTATAGAAAATAGATAAGCAGCCTGCTTGACTTTTAAAAAAAAATGTATCTTTGTGACTAACTCTCTTATTAACTATGTCCTTAATTATGTATAACATGTCTCAACTAATTGATTTAAAAATGTCTAAAAACTTGCCCGGTGTCCTCCTTTCTGGCTTTCTCTAGGTTACCATGAAGATCATAGCAATGTCACCAGCCGGGTTCTGGCAGAGCAGAAGAAACAGATATGATCTCTTGGTGACATCTCTTGGTGTTGTGTGGGTGGTACTTCACTTTGCTCTGCTGGTAGGCGCATCTTTGAAGTTTATTTTAGCTGATACTTCAGTTTTCCCTAGTTCAGGGCTCTTTCCAGTCTCTTCTTTCCATATTAGCTCCTCTTGGGCATTAGATCAAATTTCTAAATCTGAGCTTTGGTCATAAAAGTCCTGGGGCATGCTTGCAAATTGCATATGCACATACGCACACGCACACACACACACACACAAATATGTATATGTATGTGTGCACATGTCTACATTTCTGGGTCTTCAATGGCCTATGGTGTGCAGATCTAAAAGAAGGCTAGAATCTAAAGACTCAGACCTTGCCCTCTGAGACAGAGAAGCATCTGTGCCACCTCAATACAAGCAAGACTTATAATGTAACCCTATGTACTCAAGACATTCTTCTCACCCAGACGTCTCATACCAGTTTTCTGAACCCATCAATATACAAATGTCTGACGTCCATCCCCTCAAATCTACAGCCATGGAAAAACTTGTTGTCCAATGAAAATACAATATGGTCACTGATACTGGCTCACACTGTACACTCTAGGACAGTGGTTTTCAACATTGCTAATGCCGAGACCCTTTAATACAGTTTCTCATGCTGTGACTACCAGCCATAACATTATTATTTTTGCTATTTCATAATTGTAATTTTTCCACTTTTATGAGTTATAGTGTAAATATTTTTTGGAGGGAGGTTTGTCAAAGGGGTTGGGACCCACACATTAAGAACCACTGCTCTATAGCAGCCTATAAGGCATAAATTATAGGTACATCTTTTCATTGGTCTTCTACAGGCCCAGTGGTTGGTGTTATCAGAGTCCCATATTCTCCCACCCTCTTTAATATTAGAGGACTGACAGAAAGTATCAGTACTCATGGAGTCCATTTGCTTATCAGAAGGAGCTTGCTTTAGTTTGGATCTGCTATATTCATCAACACGCTGAGTTGCCTTCTTAAACCAGTGGTTGCCTTTGACATTAGAAGTTGCTTAGGTTCTCAAATACCTGTATTCACCCTCTCAAATAATAAATGGCTTTGGATATAATGATGAGAAAAGTACTATAGGAAGATTAAGAAGAAAGAAATGAACAAAACAAAGATATTCGCTGCTCTCATAAACTTCATAGCCTAGAAAGCTAGAGAGACCTTCACCATGTGCTCACAAACCAGTGACAACCATGGGTATGCTGGGAAAGATGAAGGAAATCCCATGTTCCCATGACAACCATAAGGAGTGGGAAACGGCTTAATCAACTGGACCTGGAAGGCATTCCCCCAAAGGACTAGACTCCATCTACAAGACATTTCAGATGCCCTTGGCTAGGATAAAAGGGTGCAGGGACTGGACAAAGCTGAGGTCTTGTGGCTGAAGAAGGAACCAGATCATATAATATAGCACGAGGTTTGAACAAATGTAAATTTAAGTCTTTTCTGGACTTTGGGGTCCATGTGAAAATCATCCAGTCTTTATCCCAGGGGCTGTGGTTATCATGACCTCTATTGTAAAAACTTGGGGTATCTATAATAAATCCTGAACTAATGTGGAGAGAAGAGGCAGAAAAAACATGTTATAATTGTGCTTACTCTATCTAGACAAACTTTTCACTAAATGCTACTCACTCTAAATTAAAGAATATGGTGGGCTTCCTAATCTCAAATATCCCCCACAGAGGAAATTCTGAGCCACCAAAAAAGCTTCCATATTTTCTTGACTGCTTTAGTTCTTCCCCTGAGAAAAACCTCTGGTCTGAGAAAAGCAATCATTCTTTGCCATATTTTGCAACGGACTGCGGAGAAGGAAGGCACAGTCCTTGTATTCCATCCAACAATGTTCTGTGCCCACATTCCTGTCCATTTGCCTCACCAAGGAGCTCAGCGGACCCCCTTCCCAGGGACCCATCTGGGACTGTTGTCATTTGGCGAGGCAGCTCTTGGAGAATGCTCATGCTTTGGCATCAGCTGAATGTCACCGTTGTTAAGCTGTGGCCAGTGGCATCTTTGTTTCTCAGAAGAAACCTTGTGAATCATAAAGCACAGAGTGATCTCTGGCCCTCAGCATACACTTGAAGAGCAAGCTGATGCAGAAATCTTGAGCTGAGGGGAAGGGGTACTTTTTCTAAAATGGATCTATTTATAAACAGGGTACTGATCTCAGAAAAAGCTGTCTTCAAGTGTTGCTGTTGTTGGAATAAGGTCCCATGTAGCCCAGGCTGGTGTTGAAGTCAATATGTAGTCAAGGATGATGTTAAAATTTTGATCTTTCTGCTTCAACTTCCCAAGTGCTGGGATTATAGGCATCACTACTACTCTAGGCTTAGGCAGCATGGGATATTGAACCCAGGGCCTTGCACGTGTTAGGCAAGTCGTCTGCCAGCTAAGCTACTTTTCCAATCCCCCCAAGCCTTCTTTTCAACATCTGACCACTCTTTATTATGCCTTTATTTCCTCTCTCATTCAACTTCCTTCCATTGCAAGGCTACCCCGTGCATTTCCTGCCCCGTCCTCAAAAGGACTGGCCACTGCTTTACGTGAAATGAGTTTAAAAATACAGAATTCAGTTAAGCAAAACAAAACCTGAAGTTTCATCTGATATTTGATTTTAAATCTAATACTTATTCATGAGTTTTTGCAGTGACCTTTTCGGCACCTTTATTTTAGATAAATTTCTTATAGGAATTTTCACATTTTATTAAACTAATTATTTACTAGATTTCACAGAAGACAAAATGAAAAATAGAACCATAACACAATCTTTTGTGCAAATTGCAAAAAAGCCTGCCTTCTGTTTAAATTTCAGAATGCATACACCTACATGATGGGAGCCTGCGTGATTGTCTTTAGATTTTTCTCCATCTGTGGAAAGCATGTAAGTCTGTCATGCAGAATCCTTTCAAAGGTTACATAAGCATTGACTCACTGGTGCCAACTGACTTCAGCCAACCTGGTTGTTATGGTCAACAAAGAACTAAACTTCAAAAGCCAAGATTAATGAATTTTAAATATCACATTAAATCAGTAGGTAAATTGTCTTAGACTATATTTCCTGTTGTTATTTTGTTTATCATATTTGCTGAGTAAACTTAGTCCTAAATGAAAGAAAACGTGTTGTTAACTCTGAAACCAAGAGTCAATGTCATTCTTAGTGTGCCTTAATTTATGTTTTTAAATTAACTTTATTGCAGAGAAAATTTATAATTGATGATAATGTTTCCATTGTTCTAGATTCCTTGTTAGCATTTATGCACACCACATACTGCCTGTGCTCTCTTTTGTAAAGGGATATTGCTTCTTTTGTCACTAGCATTATTTCACATATTGATTCCATATATCCATGTTATTGCTAGATTTAATCATTGGTGGTTACTCGACATTAAGCAATTATTACATTAGTTTTTTAGAACATCTGAGGGTGACAAATTTTTGGATCCCATTCCCTATAGAGGGATACCATGCTCAGCCTTGATACATGGCGGGGGGGGGCTTGGTTCTGCCTCAAGTGATGTGACAGACTTTGTTGACTCCCCATGGGAGACCTCATCCTCTCTGAGGAAAGGGTGGGGAGTAGAGTGGCGGGGAGGGGAGAGTTGGAGAAGGGGAGGGAGAGGAAACTGAGGTTGGTATAAAATAAAAAAGTTTGTTTTAAGAATTTTTTTAATTGAGTGAAAAAAATATTAACTATAGGTCAAAAATGTGTTGACCTTACAGATGTCTGGATAGAAAAAGAAGAGGAAGTGGAAAACTAAGAATCTTGTGCTGTTAATTCAATTAATTTCTCTTGAGTGACTGAACTGTTTGAAGTATGAACAAGATTTCTCAATGCCAGATGGTTTTTGAATAATATTTAGATTTAATATCTAACAGGAAACAACATTCAAACGATGTACTTGGGAATTGCTACATAGCCAACCTGCTTATAGATTATTCACCAGTCGGCTCCTCCCCACAGCTTGAACTGTCTCTCCCTCCTCCTCTCCTCCTCTCTCCGTCTGCCCTGACTGCACCTTTCTCACCCACAGGTGACATTAAAGATGCTCCTTCTGACCGTGGTTGTCAGCATGTACAAGAGCTTCTTTATCATCGTAGGAATGTTCCTCTTGCTGCTGTGCTATGCCTTTGCTGGGGTTGTTCTGTTTGGTACCGTGAAATACGGAGAGAACATTAACAGGTCAGCGTGTATTTGTCTTCCTACTCATTTACTAAGCAAACTTTTTCATAGCGTTGATGGAAAGGGGTAGTTGGAAAATAAATAACGCATACATATTTTTAATGACATTTTCAAATTGACAAAGATAAGCATGTTTATTTTAGAATCCTTAGAAAATGCAAAAACAAAGCAAATAAAGGATTTTATAAATCTACCCATTGTTGGAATAACTACTCCTAATTTCCATGTACTTCTCTGAAGTGCTATATCATTTTGTTGGGAATAAAGCAGTTTTGTAGGAAGTTAGAACCTACAAAACCACTCTGTTATAAGAAAAGCATTTTCAGAAGCTCATCTTCCACATTATGGAAGCTTCCGCTGTTGTCATCTAAAAAGTTCTAATATAACAAAACACGTGCAAATGCCTCGCTGGCAGGTGATTTATTTGGTAAAGTCTGAGTTTTCTTCTATGACCAAGCAAAGGAAGGAATCACTTCTTTGTAGCCAAAGCTCACTCAGTCGTTCAAAATGAAATCCAGTAAACTGGTGATTTTGTGAGAGCTGGATTGTCAAGAAGCCACACTGCTAGCAAGAGGCTTCAAGCTTTGATAACAATAACCTGGCAACCAAGCTGTTTGGTGGTGACTACCCATATTGCTTCATGACGATGACAACTCATGCAATCTCCATTCTGTTTTATCAAATTAGGCATGCCAATTTTTCTTCAGCTGGCAAAGCCATTACTGTATTGTTCCGAATCGTCACAGGGGAAGACTGGAACAAGATTATGCATGATTGTATGGTAAATACCCCCTCATCATTTTCAGTGCCTCAACATAAACTCACAAGTACATGGCAATGGTATATTTGTTAGCACAAAGGCCTTGAATTTAATAAAAAAAGAATAATATGACCACCTAGTCCCTAACTTTGACTTTTTAACATTATAAGATATGAATATAAAGAGAAAAATATCCCAAATATTCACTTAACATAACTTAAGCTATTTTAATAATATTTAATAATGAGCACTGTCCCTTTGTTCCTATCCTTCATAGCTTATCAATCTAAACAAGGAGATTTATTTAACACATTCATCAGACACTCACCAAGTCTCTGTTTTCTCCTGAGCCATAGGCCTTCTACAGGTCCAAAGGTTCCTCATGGTGCATACGTTATGTGGTCTGAGCCACTCTTGCCTTTGGTGTCCTGCTTTCTGTCCAAGCATAAGTCTGTATGATCCTCTAACCATAGTGTTAACATTTATGTCTTCAGGCATTTTTGCCCACACTTAAAGCCATGGGTTAACCATTCTTATAGTAATCTGTATTTCTTGTTTGTACATGCATAACAGCTCTAAAGAATTGTAGAGTTAAACTTCTTTCTTTCCCCTCGCTCTCACCTCACAGACACCAAAGATGTCCTATAGACATTCAGTGAAGAAGCCTGTGCTGTCCAGACAGGAAGCTGCTAGCCATGCATGGCTCAGTATTCAGCTACTGGTGTGACTAATTGTATCTGGAAAACTGTATTATATTCCACTTACTTTTGCTTGCTGATTAATACAAATTAAGTTTAAATTACCACATGGAGCTAATGACCCTTGTGCTGGTAACTGCGATGTTAAAGTGTAGTCAGCATTCAGAGAACAGGGGTGTGCTTTTGTTATTACTCTATCCCTAACGCTTGGTTCAAATATAGCACATAGTGGGGCATAGGGAATTTTAAACATGAAAAAACAGAAACCAAATGTATCAAATCAGGTACAGCACAAGGCAGAATTAAATAAATCCTACATGGGAGTCCCAAAAGAATATGTGGGAATACAGAGGAAAGAACTAGTCGTTCTGGTTAAGAGAAACCAGAATGGTATCACAGAAGGGTTTGTGGCTCCAACAGAATGCATGGCTTTTAATTATTGAACTTCGCACGTTTCTATAACATCTCGTTTTGGTGCATCAGGATGGGTAATTAATCCTTACAGAACTTGAATGTGAATTTGGCGTGTGTATTCTACTTATGGACAGATTAATCCATTGCTTAAGTCAGGAAATAAGTTAAGTTCCTCTTTATTTGGCTTTCTAAAGTTTGGCCCTAGTGACTATTGGTGAGGTTGGGAAGGCCATCTCTCATGGAAAACCTGTTCATTTGCATTCTATTTCTATCAGTGGCTCTGAACTAGGGCATCTACAAGACTAAAAGCACAGCACAGAGGAAATGCTCGTGCTGCAAATGGTGTGTGTGTCCAACACATGTGGCTTTTTCGTGATGGCCTTAAATTAACTACATCCCATACTGTCGAGAATACGTTCATTGACCACTGCAGTCAGGAGAAATCTGTGCCCTCACATGCTCTTACTCTCTCCCCTCTGTGTCCTTCACGGCCTCACAGGTTCAGCCTCCATTTTGCACTCCAGATGAATTTACATACTGGGCCACAGACTGTGGCAATTACGCGGGGGCACTGATGTACTTCTGCTCCTTCTATGTCATCATCGCCTACATCATGCTGAATCTGCTTGTAGGTAAGAGATGTTCGTGGAGTTCCTTTCTCGTCTCTTCAAACTCAGGTACTTAGATAATTATGTACAATTTTCGAGTAATTATCCTGGATTGCTTGGGGCAGGTGTTTCGTGGCACTAATTATAAATTGTTGCCTCTCAACCCAGGAGCTGAAAAGACCTTTGAAAGGCATAGAAATGGCAGTTGATTGCAGATTCTAGAGTCGTCCTATTTATTATGCTCATTAATTACCAAAGAGCTTTTCCCATGGACTGGGCTGAACACAAATCAGGGAGGGCTACTTTCATAGCCTCAAAATATCACATTTTTTTGTTTTAAAAGATTTATTTTGTCCACCCAGCTGTGGGGCCACCCAGACTCAATATGACCCTTTAAAATGCCCTGGAACTTTCAAGTAAGGGTAGGATCCAGCTGGCATGACTGTCTACACAGAGTGTTTTTGAGCCCATGACCCTCATGTTTTGGAAAGGCAAATACTGAAAAAATAGCTTAGTCCAAGTGAGAGACACGCCAACTTGGAAACTGTACTGAAATCACTTTGAAAAATTGGCTATATAATGTGAGTGATAACATCTATTATTTATTATAGATGTTTTACTCTTTGTAAAAAGTGACACATTAGTATACTTGTCTAACATCTGAAATTTTTTTCTTAGCCATAATTGTGGAGAATTTCTCCTTATTTTATTCCACTGAAGAGGATCAGCTTTTAAGTTACAATGATCTTCGCCATTTTCAAATCATATGGAACATGGTGGATGATAAGAGAGAGGTAGGAACTGTGGGTGTGGCTCACTTACTCACCAAACACACGTAGGATCATAGTTTTGATCCCCAACATCCAATAAAACTGGGTACGGTGGCCCATGACTGTGCTCTCAGCACTTGAGAACTGGAAGCTGGAGAATCAGGTGAGGATCTTCCTCGACCTAGGGGTGGGGGAATGGGCTGCTCCCTCTCAAAGGGAACATATGACATATTTTAAGGGTCTTCAGGCTAAGGATTGAGATAGACTAAACCTGGAACTGTCACTGCTGCATTGCGGAAACTTGTCATTGAGTCAGATGAGCGTGACAGGACAGGGAGCAGAACGGCCTCTCCTCATGTTTTTTCCAACTGTGAACAGCCTAGTCTTTAGACTTTAAGGTCAGCAAAGGAAGAAAACTGAAGGACATCTGTCCTGGGCTTGAGCAGAAGGAAGGAAACCTCAGATTCAAGAGGGGAAACCTACTACACACGTACCATCCCCTCAACCTTAAGCAGCCATCTAAATGAAACACACATAGGAGTTACAAGTGATAACAGGATAGCTCAGGGGTTGAGTGTTTGCTGAGCATGCAAGAAGTCCTGGCTCCAAACCCAGAACCACCAAAAAAAAAAAATTAGTTGCATGGAGACCTGTTTATTTTGAACTATTTCTAAGTTAGTATGTAAATATCTTAACCAGTGTTTCCAAGAGTTAGCCAAGGCAGAGACAACTTCCTTGTTCTCACACATACCTTCTTTCTTCCCTCTTTCCTTTTCTCTTCCTCAGTATCCTATATGTTCTTCTCTTCTTCTTCCTCTCCTCTTTAACCTCTTTTATCTTTACCTTCTCAAAGCCAAGCACATGTCTAGGCACTGAGGTAAAGTAATTCCCAAATGCCAAGGTTCCTGGGCCCACAGAGTTTATGTCCTAAAGGAAGGACAATTCAGCAAGGTAAAATGGTACTTGTGGCACAGGTTAGTATCCCTAGTCCAAAATAAGGCTTCAGACTTGAAATTCTTTTTACTACCTACACAACACCACAAATGGAAGAACTCACCCCTGAGTTCACGTGACACCTCACAGTCAAAACACAGGCACACTAATAATATTTTATAAAGTCACTTCCAGGATATGTGTATAAGGCATATGTGAGACATAAATGAATGGCACCTGCACCTGTAGTCCTAGTACATGGGAGGCAGAAGCAGGAGAATCAGGAGTCTGACAGCCTTAAGTTTAAGGTCAGTCTGGGACACCCAAGAACTTGTTTTGAAAGATTAAAAACAAAAAATACATGAATGAATTTTATGCTTAGACTTGGATCTTATCCCCAAATCATTCATTTTATAAATGCAAATATTCCAAATTCTATAAAGCCCAAAATGTGAAACACTTCTGGTCCTAACACTTTTTTAGGAGATATTTGACTCATATGGAGTTCCAGAAGTTAAAACTACATTAAAGAAGGCAGAACGTGAGAAGGCCATGAAGGTTTGAGTGAGGAGGTGATGGTTGAGCTCACATCAAGAAATGAGGAAAGTTCAACCATGGAAAGACCCATCCTGGAAAGACCAAAACATAGTTCAGGAAGAGTTAAGAGTACAAAGGCAAGGAACTTGGCATAGTTGACAGAAGAAAGGGTCAGGAAGACAAAGTGTGGTCATGACTCAGGATATGCAAGACAGGATCTGGCATCTTCACCCCTCTTTCTGCCTGCGCTAATCCTCCCTTTCCCCCAACTGGGCTCCAGTGAACTTGTGGAGGACAGGGATACTTGGTCTGGCTCTTTTGTCTCCTCTAGATCTGTATTTTTCTCTGTAACTATTACCCATGGGAACTTGATCTCATTTGATATATGTAGGAAAGACTACACTTCCATTCACACTGACATCCTAAGGACTAGGAAGAAGCCATAGGTCACCAGACTCATCCAAAGATATAGTCAGAGTTGGTGGATTAGACTGTGTTATATGGGATAGAGTGATAAATTTTAGAGTCCCAGTGTCCAGATTTATCCCAGATGAGAGCAAAGCTGAAGCTTCGTTGTCTTATCCGTAACTTGTTCTAATCATTGTGAAGACCTACAAAGAAGCCTTTCAATGGAAACAAAATAGCAAATGTCAAGAAGTCCCTGAGACTCAAATTAAGTGAGGAGGGTTGTGTTCGGTGTACTGCCCACTCTTAGATATTCATCAAGGTTGCGTGCGCAGAGGTGGAAAGACTGCTGAGTGTAAGAACTAAGGGGGGGGGAGCTCTAGGGAAAGCTGCATGGTTGTTCCTCACCCTCCCTGGCTCAGAAGTCAGGAAAGCAATTAGACCAGAGGAGCAGAAGGCTACTGCTCATACTTCACATTATATGCTTATCACACATCATTCTGGGCAGCTTTCAAAGAAGCCTATGACTTTCTTCCTGTCTGGGGATGTTTATGCTGGTGATCCCCTTGCCTTAGCCTACTTGATATTTGGGTTATAAGCCTGAGCCACCAGTCGTGGCTCATAGATTCATTTTGTTGTCTGGGTTTCCCTGTAAAAAGAGATCCCCTCCCAGTGAATTCCTAGGAGCCTCCTGATGACTCTCTTTGCTGCCCCTTCGTGCTGTCTCACCCAGGGTGTAATCCCCACCTTCCGAGTGAAGTTCCTGTTACGGCTGCTACGTGGGAGGCTGGAAGTGGACCTTGACAAAGACAAGCTCCTGTTTAAGCACATGTGTTATGAGATGGAAAGGCTACACAATGGTGGTGATGTCACCTTCCATGATGTCTTAAGGTATGAAGCTGGTTCTAAAGATCAGTGTCACAGAATTTGCTGAGGCCAGAAATGCAAGCTGTCACACACAAAGGCCCATGAATTCAGTTGCCAAGGATATTTGAAACATGAGTTGCCATAATGCCATGGTGATAAGGCAAAGGCACACTTTCTACGAATGAAGTAGTCTTTCTCATTGCCTCATTATGATCATGTCTGATCAAAATGCCTCACACAAAAATCGGAAGCAGTGGCCTTCCCTCCCAGGAGGAAAGAAAGAGAAGACATGGAGGGAGTGGTTTTGTCTCTTTATTTTGGGATGAGGGTGTGGTCCTGCAAGAATTAAGTGACTTTCTCAGGGTCACTTGGTTCCTTGGCGAAGACAAGGCTGAAATCCATATCTTTTTACTCAGGTGAGTGAGCTAAGAATCTAACCCACCTGCTCTTTCATAATTGCTCTGTTGCTTAAAACTACATTTTCTGCACCAGATAGGATAAAGGCTCAAACTCAGCTCTATCTTTCAGTCTCTCTTAGGAGCACCTGTGTTAACTTGCTAGAGCCTCTGTGCTCAAGTTCCAACAAGAGAAGTTTATTGCTTATGGTTCCAGAAGCAGGAAATCTGAAGTCATGGGCAGGGTTGGTTCTTTGTGAGGTTATGGGGAAGACTCGGTTCCAATCTTCTGTTAGATCTTCGAGTGGCTTCTTGCAATGTTTAGCTAGCAGTGTGATCTATACTGTGATCTCTGCCTTCACCTTCACACAAGTCATTCTCTGTGTTTGTGTGTGTGTGTGTGTGTGTGTGTGTGTGTGTGTTGGCTGAGGTTCTTTCCTGCCCAGTTCCTGCAGTTGTTAAGTTCCAAAGAAATCACATAGAGGTCTACATTAATTATAAACTGATTGACCTAGTAGCTCAGGCTTCTTATTAACTATTATAACTTACATTAGCCCATAATTCTTGTCTTTGTTAGCTACATGGCTTGGTACCTTTTTCAGTGAGGTAGTCATATCTTGCTTGCTCTGTATCTGGCTTCCTCTCTGTCTGGGTGACAACTGCAGACTGAAACTTCCCTCTTCCCA
>LOEQ01000403.1:23645-41719 GCA_001685075.1 Bramus lutescens | reverse complement strand
GTGTGTGTGTGTGTGTGTGTGTGTGTGTGTGTGTGTGTGTGTGTGTTATTCCTTTTGTAAAGATAACAGTTGTCTTGGGTTAAATCCCCAGATACTCTAGTCTGGCCACATCTTAAGTAGGTCTGCAGTGAACTCTACATATAAGGTTACAACTTGAAGCTCTTGATAGAAATCTTAAAATATTATTGTATCATTTATGCTCCACAAGTCCTTTCAAATTACAGTGTCATTTGACTTAAACTGTATATTATTCAATGAGCCAATATAGAACTTATGACCCATATCAAGAAAACTAATTGAAAGGTCTATTTTAATATGGCTGATTTCTTTTATAAAATAGCCTGTGAAACATCATTGTAAGAAACCCTTCAAAAATTTCCCTGCCAGAGGTATCTGTGACGCAGAAACTGGTTAGAACATTTGACTGACTAACTATTTTACTCATATTGTACCTGGCATGTTAAATGTTGGGTATTGTCACAAATTTGGGGGTCATTCAGGTAGATAAAACTCCACTTACAGCTAAAAGAAGAAGAAAAAAAGGTCAGACTAGCAAGGGAAAGGCCTGGGGAAAGTTCCCTAAAGTTACTAATTTTGCCTATTACTATCATTCATCCATGAATAAGCTAAGGAGTACAGAAAAATATGTGGCAAATTATGTATGAGAAGGAATGACATGCCTCTCAGAATGCTGATCTTTTCTAGTGGTGAAACAGTGCTTTTAGGTTGACCATGAGGTACCCAGACCTACTATTGTTATTAATAATTAGCATTTGATCTCTCTGGAGCGTCGTGATGCATCTGATCACAAAGTCAACAATGGTGATCTTTGCCCTCCATTCTCCACAGAAGTTAAGCAATAATGAAATTTCTGATGAATCTCAAGGACTTGGAAGCATTTTATGAAACACAATGCAAGATTTTCCTGCACAATAGGGGGACATTTAGCAAAGAAGAGAAAATCAATGACCCAGTACTCCTGAAGGTATTATGCTGTGACTTGAGCTCCAATGGTGGCCTCAGGTTCACAATGGAGGTTGTATGAAATTCCAGGGTGCTGAAGCTACACAAGTGTACAGTTCTACCAGATATGTCTGTATTCCCCTTTGGTCAATCCCTGCTAGGAATTATCTGACTCCCCTCTGCACAAAAATAATAGTTTTACTTACCACTGCATAGACATGTTGAACCAAAGACTAACTGAGAGTGTTTCATTCAGCTATAGCTTTGCATCTTGTGAAATTAATAAGAAAGATGCAGAGAGATAAATATAATAGAGGGGGGTGGAGTGGGGTATGCATAACTCATAGGCAAGGATATTAACCATCACCAATTACAGCTAATCATGAGGAAGGAGTGGATGGAACAATCTTTGTGCAAAAGGCAATCCAGAATATGTACTTAACAGCTAGCACTGTCGGAATCATCTAACATGGGTCTTCTGCAGCATAGGCGCTCAGATACATTCATTGTCCTAAGTTTCTTACAGATATTAACTTGCCAATTAACTTATTCAAAAATGTAGGTGCCAAGACTATCCTCAGCATTCACACAAGACTAGGGAGACACAGAGGTGGCATAACCATAACCAGCCCATCACCCAGCTGTGAGTGACATCAAAAATGGTACAATGATGACCTGGAAAGACGTGTCCTCTGCATTTTGAACTCCTGAGGCTCTACATAGCAGGTGAATCTGACCAGTGGTGGTGCTGTTCCTGTCTTCTAGCATGCTCTCCTACCGTTCTGTGGACATCAGGAAGAGCCTGCAGCTGGAGGAGCTGCTGGCAAGGGAGCAACTGGAGTATACCATCGAGGAGGAGGTGGCTAAGCAGACCATTCGCATGTGGCTGAAGAAGTGCTTGAAACGCATCAGGGCTGTGAGTGAACTACAAACACCTGGGCTGGCTTTCCTTTCCTGTTGCTGTGATGAAATGCTCTGACAAAAGGAACTTATAAGAGAAAGGCTTATCCTGGCTCACAGCTCAAGGATACAGTCCATTACGGAGGGGGAGGCAGGAGTTTAATCACATGACATGTGTTGCGTAATCACACCTCATCCACAATCAGGAAATGGAGAGAGCAGATATATGCCGGTGTTCAGCCCACCTTCCATATTTTATAAAGTCCAGGACCCGTTGCTCATAGAATGGTCCCACTCACAATTATGATGTCTTCCCATACCAATAATCAAGATAATCCCCCACAAGCATGCCCAGAGTCCCATCTCTCAAGTGATTCTGGATTCTGTCCAGTTGACAATTAACACCATTACACACACTCACATTCAGAGAAAGTGGAGCAAAAGAGAAGAGAAAAAAGAAAGAGAAGAAAGTCAATACAACCTTTAAGCAACACAACCCTTCAGCATCTAGCCAGATACCCCTTAAAACGCATCATCTTCATCCACTCAGAGTGTCTGATGCTGCAACAGCTTTAACACTACTCCAGTTTCTGCCTCTTTCTCCTCAGCATGCTCCATCAAACGTTTCAATTGAATCAAAGCTGTATAACACGAACGTTTAAAAAGCAATTTATTGGTATTCAAATATTTATGATCTCCATTTATTAAACTCAACTGTATGAAATTCCAAAAATATCTACTGAGATGGAATTTACAAAACTACTTTTAAATGGCTGCAAAAAGTTCCAACATATGGTTTATCACATTGTTTAGTCTCAAAAGACCACCTTTCATGGAATTTTAATGATGTGCCTGCTGCCTCCTGAACTGTAAGTTTGTGTGAGACTCTCACATATTAATGAATATATACTCCATTAGCATATACTGTATTTCCAGTGAGTGCTTCTATTGGGCAATTAGCGTTTATGAACGCTTTTGTCTTATGCTTCACATACAGAGACGAAAGGCAAACCAATCAGTAAACACTTCCTGCAATGCAATTAACGTTATGTAAGATTTGTTTGATCCTGCCCTTCGGAATAACATCCACTACAGAAACCTACATTTCTGTTAGAGGGAAAATTTCCCCAAGGAAAATAACCACTCAAGTATATTTTCCTAGAGCAAGGCCAGCTGCCCACTGGCCCAATCACAACAAAGCTGTCATAGCTCATCTGGTTCCATGGATTAAAATTGCCCTGCTCAGACCCTGAGAGGGAAGCCTTAGACAGGAAAAAGAGGCTGCTGCTGGACTGGCCCTACAGGCTGCCCTACAAAGTCTAGAATTAAGACAGGAGTAAGAGTTTCCTCCTCGTCTGCTAAAGACTCTCTGGTGCTTACAACTTTCAGGAGAGTGGGGGAAGGGTCTGGCATTGGTTAAATGAGGATAAAATTAAATCAGAAGGGAGACTAAAACACCCACATTAGTAATTTTAAATAACATATAAACTAGAAAGTCCAGTTGTTATACACAAATGGAATAGGTGGGGGATACCTCTAATCTCCAAGACTTGTCAGTCTACCAGCCTCAAAACTGATTCAAGATTTCTATTTGGAATTTCCTAAGAGGTCAGCAAACCCACAGGTCCTCAGAGAGGGAAGAAGAAAGTGACTTGGTAGGAATGGGGCAAAGAAATTAGGCACCTTTTCTCCTTACGAAAGCACAGCATTTTCCTACAGAAACAGCAGCAGTCATGCAGCATCATCCACAGCCTGAGGGAGAGCCAGCAGCAGGAGCTGAGCAGGTTCCTGAATCCTCCCAGCATCGAGACTACCCAGCCAAGTGAGGACACTAACACCAATAGCCAGGACCAGAATACGCAACCTGAGGTAAGAGTTGCAGTATCCTTCATCCAAGGATGTTCTGTGGGAACTGATCCTGGCCACAAACATTTCAAACAAAATGACAGTATTTTTTCAGGTGATTTTTTTTTTGCAAAAGAACCAAAACTAATAAGAAAATGTACATCCAGGGATTTTTACTTTTTTGTCACTTAGAATTCAGTTGAGATTCATTGATAAAATTATGGTTTATATGGTGTGTTAGTCAACTTTCTCTTACTAAACAAAATACCTAAGATAATCAACTTAGAAGCAGGGAAGGTTTGCTTGGCTCTCAGTTTGGAATATTTCAGTCCAAGGGTGGTTGACTCACTGTACAGTGTTACAGTGAAGTAGTACATCATGATGAGAGTGTGTGGAAAAGTGTGGCGTTCAGGGAGCAAGAGAGATAGAAAGGGGGGATGGGATTCCAAAAAATCCTCTTCAAGGACAGCCCTCACCTTACCCCTCCTCCCACTAGGCTCCACCTCCCAAACATTTTACCACCTCCTATTAGTATCTTTTTTCCCTCCATTTTTTATTGATTTTTATTGAGTTCCACATTTTTCTTTGTTCCACTCTTATTAGTATCTTAGGCTGGAGACCAAACCTTAAACTTATGGGTCATTCAAGATCCAATCTACACAATACGTATACTAAAAACTGTTAACATCCTGAGTGTTGTTTGCTTGCTTCTTTTGTCTAAAAGATAATCATATTAGCTAAACTTGGACCTAGAAACACATGATTTAAAAGATTATGATTTACATAAAGCCTTGCCATAAATATTTTCTTCTCAGCACATTGTGCAAATTTTCAGTAGAGCTAGCAAAAATGCATGCACTCAGCTTTCAACCCTCTTCAATAATAAAATGCACTTGGGGATTTATTCTTTCTTATTTGGGCAACAGAGGAGCATATAGAATTAAGAACAAGTATGTGGGTAGCGTCTATCTATTAAAACTGGGCTAGTTTCATTTTCAAAGTTATTCTACATGTCTATTCAAAACCAGTAGCAACAACAACAACAACAACAACAAAAACAGAATTACCAGCATCTGGGAGAGCTCTGTGCTATGTGAAGCAGTTGGCAAGGAGGCCCCATCCCTTTATGTGGCTGCAATGATTTGATGCTAATTACATGGAGTCCATCTAGCACACTGTACAGTGCCTCCAGTTTTGCTGAGCTCATGATGCAGAGCAGCACAGTCAGGGATGGCAGACAAATTGAAGCACAAGGCTCCATGGTCCAGCAGAGGCTCAAAACTGCCCTGTTATGTTCTGGTACAGTTTTGTGTGAGTTTCACAGCTCTCTACAAGAAACCAGGAGTCCCTTGCCTCCTTCCTTCTCCACAGACTCTATGGGAGCAGTCAGCAAAAGAGGTTTAAAAGAAAAGATCCACAGTTGGCAATACTTTATGAGGAACAGCCCAATCAGGTTGAGACAAGACCAATGATAGAGAGGAAGGAAAGATTTCAGAGCTCTCAAAAGGTAGCACAAAAGTCAAGGATGCGGGGAAAGTGTTTAAAGCTTTAAAGTATTGTGAAAATCAAGACAGTGGGGGCCTGGAGAGACAACTGTTCTTCTGGAGGACCAAGGACAGTTCTCTGCACCCACATCCGACAGTTCACAACCACCCATCGCTCTAGCTCCGGGGCATCCAATGCCCCCTTCTGGCCCATGTGGGTATCTGTACATGTGTGGCATACACACACACACACACACACACACACACACACACAATGTAAATCTTCAAAAAGAAGTTGACAATGGTTAGGAAAGACCAAGGTGCCAGGTGATAGGTGTGGAGGCAAAGTTCCTAGGCATCAGGAGTCCTCAGTTTGGGCTTCCCTAGGGCTATCAAGCTGACAGCGAAGGCAACTATCACATGTAGTCTTCAAAAGTCTCTGATATGTTTCAGAATAACTAGAAAAATCACAAGGTTCCAAACACACAGAAATGGTCAACATTTGAGGAGCCAGACGTGGGGATTTCATCCCTGTGTGCTACAAACATTTGATAATTACCATTCTATACCCCAAAAGCGCTACAGATATTTGTGACAAATTAAGTATGTGGGTATTTTTAAGTGAAAGGCCCACAGCTGACTCACTCTTCTCCCATGCAGACAAGCAGTCAGCAGCAACTCTTAAGCCCTACTCTATCAGACAGAGGAGGAAGTCGGCAGGATGCCGCAGATCCTGGGAAACCCCAAAGGAAGTTTGGACAATGGCGTCTGCCCTCAGGTAGGTACATAACTCATTTCTCAAACCATTTGGGGCATTTAAGAAGCATTAGCTCTTTTTGTAAATTTCGGGTCTTAAATTTTATTTAATATGCAAATTAGCCTGCCTTCTGTTACCATAACGTACATGGGAGAAAATCCACTTAAAAAGAAGAGAGGTTTATTGTATCACTTTGTTGGTTGTTTTAGCCCACGGTCCGTTGATCTATTGCTATTGGGCCTATAATAATGCTGTAAAGCATAGTGGGAATGTATAACGAGGAAGTTGCTCACCTTATCACAACCAAGACAAAGAGAAAGACAGACAAAAAGATTGACGCCCCACATTCTTCTTCAAGTGCATGACCCCAGTGACCCAAGACCTACTAGGTGCCACCTGTTAAAAGTTCTATCACTGCCCAATAGCGCAAACTGGGACTAAGCCTCCAACACCCAGGGCCTCTGGGGACATTTCAGACCCAAACAGGGTGTTTGATTATCATAGACAGTGAAACAATGAAATGTATACCCTCATCAGAAACATTCTCCTCAAAGTAACTTCTATAAACATAACTATATCGGCCCTCATTTTCAGCTGCCATCACTGAGAAGATGGCACCTGTTAACAAAATGAGACGTTACAGTCAAGTTCCAGAAAGAGAGGAGGAAGAGGTTCCCAAGGGCTTCCTGGGTACAGTCAAGGCATCGCAAATATGGGCAAAACTTATCTAAGAAGGAATGGGTAGATATGATCTTCAGAAAATGCCACGGAGTTCTCAGAAAAGGCTCAGGTCCCACTTTATCCCTACACACGCTGTGTGTCTGAGCTGACCACTCACCCTGACATGAGTGTCTTTATCTCAACGACAGCAGTAATGATGACAAACCTCCATGTGGCACTGGCCACTGTGTGCCAGTCACCACTCCCAGGGCATTACTGGGTCATTCAATCCTCACAGTTCTATTATTTCCCATATATTGCTGATTTAGTAAGAGTTTTCTCCTGAAGAAAGCCAGGATGATCTCATGAACGGACACGTAGAAATAAGAGAGGAGCAATTCTGCGCATACCCCAGGCTCCTCCCTATCAAGATCTAGGCCTATAGTGAAATAGGGCTTCATTCTCTCCTTTCACCATGCTCAGCTTTAACCCTACCCAAGTGAGAATGGGTGAGCCTGAAACCTCTGCCACGCGTCTGTTCACAAAGCAGATGGCAATACAGTTTACATTCTGAAGCTAGAAGTGTGCTGTGGTTCTTAAAGCCACCAGTAAGGAAGGGCCTGATGGAGGATCAGAGAGGTCATAAATTTTGTCATGTCTAAGCACAACTAGGAGTGATAAGAAGCAAGATTAAGTAAGTGCAGGGGCCACAATGTGAAAATCCCTAAAGGACAGATGGGACAGTTCCATTTCCATACGATAGGCAGTTAGAAGAGAGACATTAAAGAATTCTGAGCAAGAGATGACATTTGCAACCTATGCTTTAGAAAGGTTAAAGTGGTAACACAGCCAGGAAAGAGTTCGTTTGCCTCCGGCAAGGACTGGCAGTGACCTGGAGGCAGGTGTCAGGGTACAGAACATGACAGCAGTCTGGACACAGTGATAACAACGTGGTCCACACGGCTAGTCCAACTCTGCAGGGCAGATATGAGAGAGGACCCGGGGAGAATGTCCTCCTTGGTATTCACTTACGTGGGTTACAGAGCAATGTGGTCAAATTATCAACAGTATTTGTCTGTGTAGCCTCAGTGTGGAAAATGAAGACAACCACTGAGACAAGCTACTGGGGGCATCCAAAGTCGGAGGGAGCAAAGACAAAAGCAAAGGGCATTTTAAGGAGGCACCAAGCACCACACTGTCCACTTTGTCAGCTCATCTCAATGCCCCATTCTCTTCATTTACATTGGACACAGATTAGATTCAGAGACATGTATGTGCCACTGACTTCATCTCTGCAGATGGGACACAAGGCCAAGGCAACAGAAAGCCAAAGACACTTCTTCTTCCCATACCTGTCCCCTACCCCATCTCTCCTTTTGAAATACACTATCCTCTTTTCTTTGTTTATCTAATGAACACACTTTAACACTTCTATTTTACCTCGGTTGGGGGTGTTTGCGGTTTCTACCTTCTTTAAAGTAAAAGGAGCCAGCAGCATGTTTTCCCAGGAGTTATTATTAGCCGACTATGAGCACACGTTTATTGGAAAGAATCAAACACTGGAAAGGTTTTGTACTTCACATCTGGAGACAGGAACTGGGAGCCAAACGCACAGCTGCTCAGAGTATCAAGGTTTTTCCAGGAGTGGTTAAAGCATGCTGAAACAGCAACCAGTTGATAATAGGACTCCTCTTATTTCCACAGCTCCCAAACCAATAAGCCATTCGGTGTCTTCGGTTAACCTACGGTTTGGAGGAAGGACAGCCATGAAGTCTATGGTGTGCAAGATGAACCCCATGCCAGACACAGCTTCCTGTGGCTCCGAGGTTAAGAAGTGGTGGACCAGACAGCTGACTGTGGAGAGTGATGAGAGCGGAGATGATCTCCTGGATATTTAGCCGGGAACCAAGACAAAGGAAATCACAGAGTGAAAATTGTTGCCTCGTAGTTTCCCTCATCATTCAAAAAGCAATCTGTAATTGCTATAAACTAAATTTCAACTTGGTAGTGGATTTTCTAAATAGATTTGTGTCCATTTGTAGTGATCTATCCAAGCAGTATGTGCTGTGGATTTCTGTCATTTATTATAGAAAAGTTGGGGCTAGGGATATAGGTCAGTGAAAGATCACTTGCCCAACATGTGCAAAGCCCTGTGTTTGAATCACAGAAACAAGAAAAAATATGTATATAACAGAAATGTTGTTAATATTAGAAAATGCACCAATAGCAGATATATCACAAACATTCTTGTATTCTTTCTGTGTAAGCTAAGATATATTTATCTGCACTCTTGTATGTTATTACTACTCCTTCCAAAGAGACCCACAGTCATAGTACAGGTGTTACAGTCTAGTTCACTTTTTCCCCCATTTCCAATAGAAATGCTTCCCTTGAGAGAAATTATTTATGGTTGATCTGAAAATGTCAGCACTGAGCTCATGCTAAAGTGATAGCAGCTTCAAAAACACAGATTCAGAATTTTAAAAGCATATTATTCTTCTCATGTTATTTTTAAAAATGTGCATGAGCTATTCATAAATAAGAGCAATTTGATTTCTGTCTCTGAGTACTCTAATGAAAGAGTTGCCTGCTTCCAAGAAAGTTGTGTAAAGTCCCAGGTAAAGGAGTCAGCTCTAGATGCTAATCGGTGTAAAGCAAACCAGTAGGTGGATTACTTTAGGGACATGAGGAAAAGAAATACTTTGAAATCTTGAAAAATCCTTTGAATAACTGAGTTTAGGAAACAGAATCAAAGTGTTAGACTCAACTTAGCTAAAAGGTTTGCATTTGAGAGGTTGTGAACTTTATGGTTTATCCTTGTTGTGGCCACTTTGCTATGAATCAACAGGGACATTATGGGTTGGCTCTAATACAAAATTGCAGTGCTAGATTCAAAATAATTTTCCTGCTACCATGATTATGTATGGAAATAATAGAAAGGTAAAAAAAAATCTCACTCTGAACCCAGTTTGGGAGTACCACAATGTAATTGTGTTTTTCCCACACGTCAGTGGTTCTTGTCCTCAGGAAAAATTAGAAACACAAAATGATTTGGAAGCACCAGTGGGTCCTAGGATGGGCAGGGCCCTGAGTTGTCACTGTCAATTTCAGATTTAATATCCAGATTATTGTAAGAGGTTGAGTATGGAAAAATTCTCTGGCTCCTGGGTTGCTTTTATGATATCCCTTCCTCCATTTAACGTTCTTCAAATAGCCAAACATCATGTTTTTTTTTCTATATAAAAGAGGTGACATTGCATGACCATCTGTTGCTTATATGGTTATTTGTGCCTATTAGATAACAGGCAATTCAAGTTTGTGCAGCCAGGGGGGATTTTTATTTGGTTATATGTTCATTTGAAATTTGAGTTTTGTATATAAAAACAAAATAAATATTGGACTTGTAAAAGAATTTACTATGACCTGGTTATCATTTTTAAATGGTTTCCTTGCACATGTTTGGGATGGAACACTCTGTAACTGGGATTTTGCAAACCCTATATGGAATATTCAGTCCATACTAGGTTGGAAAAAACTCTGTCCCTGGTAATCATTTAGGTGAAATTCCCAAAGCCAGAATGTTCCTTTTAAGGTTGTGCTGACAAGGTTGGGTGAGCATCACACACCTTCCCAAACCATGGTGAGGCAGAGAAGCCAATCATGGCCAGAGCATGGGTAGGCATTAGTGCTGAAAGAAGGAAATAAATGATTTATTTTGGCTCATTACATTGAGTAATAGAGTTTCACTCCCACTAAACACTGGGCCCTTCCTGGAAAGTCTGGAATTAACACTTGGGAAAGCAGCAGCACCACTGATTTTGTACTGTGTCGTAGGAGACCATTTGTTTGTTTCCTGGCTGCCCAGAAACCAAAATAATCACACAGAAACTGTATTAATTAAATAACTGCTTAGCTCATTAGCTCTAGCTTCTTATTGGCTTAATTTAACCCATTTTTATGAATCTGTGTATCGCCATGTGGCTATGGCTTACTGGCCAAAGTTTAGGTGTCTGTCTCCAGCAGGGCTACATGGCTTCTCTCTGACCCTGCCTCCTTTCTCCCAGCATTCAGTTTAGTTTTCCCTGCTTAGCTCTGTTCCCCTGTAGCTCTGCTATAGGCCCAAAGCAGTTCTTTTATTAACCAATGATATTCACAGCATACAGAGGGGATCCCACATCAGTAGTGAAGCAAAGACAGAACAGAAGTGATGGCTTCAAAGCTGTGACACCCCTACGTTTAGTTAAGTCAGCACATGCCTCCTGTAACTGAAGCATGTGGCTTACCTGGAGCAGACAGAGGACAGGTCAGTAAAAGTAGGTACTACCTCTTTTAAGTTTTGCTCAATGGGATATGCAAGTGCAGGTTGGATGATACAGATGGAAAACTAGGGCCACCCATGTACCCTGATCCTCACTGAACCACTCACAGTGACAAACCTGTCATCTACCACCCACTGCCTTTAATTAAAGGAGCTGTCAGGTCCACGGACATGGGAACTCTTGAGGGGTGCAATACTTTAAGCAGAAACCCTGAGAGAGAACAGACCACGCAGACACTGACCATATGGCAACTCAAAGGGGCTCAATGGGAATAGGATGGGACAGAAGAGCTGTGTGATGACATTCAGATATTCCTAGTAGTGTTTCCAGACCAATACCCTCGATCAGTGGCTCTCTGGTTATACCCCGAGATGGTGAATATGATAAGGGTACATTAGAAGGAAAGTGACTATTAAAAAGCCTTGCATACCTGTGGTTTCTAAGCCAAACATTCCTGCCTGTCTTTCATTGTTGGATATGGCTAACTAGAGATTAGTGGGTTCAATATCTTACGTGTCAGTGGCAGTCTTTCTCACAAAAATATTTCAATGGATCCTAAAATTTGAACTAAGCAAAACAACATATCACTAGTTGAAGTTTGAGTGAAGATAAGGAGAACCCTTTTCTTGTCTACTGTTAAAGGCTGGAGTTTCCCATAAAAAACAAAAACAAACAAACAAACAAAAAAACAAGGTTGAAGTCTAAGCCTTTGACATCTGTGAAGGAGATCTCTTTCAGAAGCACAGTGTTTACAGAGCTAATTAATTGGACCTCAAACTTGAATAGGGCACCCTAATTTAGTAAAACTGGTTTTCTTGTAAGAAGAAACACACAAGGAGCAAAATGTGCTCTGAAGACGAAGACATACAAGGAAGGGGGCTGTATACAGATGGAGGCAGAGGCTAGAGGTGTGCTGCCATCGGCCAAGGAACACTTGAAGTCAGGAATGAAACTGCACTTTTGAGTCAAGGAAGGTTGCTCCTAAATGGGCTTCTCAAGGAGCCTACACTGTTACCACCTTGCATTTTCAACTTGTAGAGAGCAGAATTTAAATGAGCCAAGTTCTGCTGTTTGCAGCACCAAGCTTCTAATGCTTTATGACAGTCGACCTAGAATGTTAATACACAGCCCCAAACTCACCTCAGCCCACAAAGATTGCCCACATTATCCTAGTGTGCCAAGAAACCCAGCTTTGAAAATACCAGTAGAGATCAAAGATTTATTTGTTATTGTTCATTGAGATAGTTTTCAGGGTCTAACATAACTTATAATGGCTGTAGCTGAGGATGACCTTAAACTCCTGATCTTCCTGCCTTCACCTCTCAAATGCTAGAATCGCACGCTTGCGTTACCAGGCCCAGTCTTGGAGTATGACTGACTTTTAAATCCCCACTGATTCTCCTCTATGGAATCTTGGGTGAATTTCGACCCACTCTAAGCTGCAATTTAATAGTTTGCCTTTTTTTTAAGGCAGTAGAAAAGAAATCCTTCATTTACTTAAGGGGATGACAAGTCTGTTAGATAGACTAAGTCTGGGCTTACTTAAGGCATCCTCGGAATCATTAGCCAACTACTTCTCCCTTCCAAGATCCGCAGTGGGCCAATAATTCATTTCCTAGCTAAGACTACCATCAGGTTTAGTAACTGTCTCAGGCTGAGAATGGATTTGGAGGAGCACTCTTCTCGTTCATGCAGTTAAACCCAAAGAGAGCACTTCTGTAAAACGATTCTCTGGCCCCAGAGAATCTGCAGGGTGACTCTGAGCAAGGAGGCAGATTTTAAAAAGGGAAGTGTCCTGAAACCTTAGCATTCAATTTACTGTGTGAGCCTTTCAAGTCCCCGCTAGAAAATCCAAGTAGCAAAACACCTGTGCTGACCTCTCCAGTGACAGCAGGACCAAAGTTGCAGATGACAAGTTGAATGATGGTGCATCAACCAAGTGATGGCTTCTGCTAGCATACAGTTGCCAAAGCCATCTCACTTTCCCCATAGCCTTACATCTCAGCTGGGCTGGGCTAGAGAATGCTCAGGCTTCTTCTAGCCTGGAGAGGCCATTAGACACACATGGATTCAGGTTTTGTGCTTACTTTATTCCCGGCTCTTTGCTCAAGCTGGGAAGTGTCCTAAGGAGTGCCTTGCCAAGATTCCATGTCATGGAGGCTATGAGGGCTGGAAAGGAGAACACTAAAGAACCAATGGCAAGATATTTCTAACTCTGGCAACCTTCTCTTGCATGGGTCGTCTTTCTCCCTCCTTCATAACTGAGGTTACCATATGGAGAACTGTATTAAAGGGTTGCAGCATTATGAAGGCTGAGAACCACCAGTCCAAGGTATTTTTTTAGACAATTGCCAATAGGATTATTTTCCTGATTTCTTTCTCAAAATGTTTGTTACTGGTATATATGAGGGCTATTGCTTTGTATATGTTAATTATTTGTGCTCTTACAGCCTTCTGTTGACTGAGGAACACTGACAGTGATGGCCATCTACTTCAGTCAAAGTCTACTTATTTAAAATATAGTCAGATCTAAAAATACATTCATATTAGCCTGTAGTGCATGAGAAGTAACTAAGCTACACAATCTATTTGAGTTGATACAAAATTACAAACACAGTGGCTATCATGCTATGCCCAACAGTTGATGATTAGTACAAATTTTGATAAGAACATTCCTAAGTCTTTTTTTCCAACTGTCTTTTTCCTCTCAGGAAAGAAATAAAGAATGCTGGTTTTCTTCTCTTCAGGGAAGAAAGAAAAACAAATCAAAAAAGAAAGGAGTTGTCCTGCCTACTGTGTGTGTGTGTGTGTGTGTGTGTGTGTGGTGTATGCTTTGTTTAATGTGTTTGTTGTCGAGGCTTCCAGTGGCTTTGAGAGATGTATTGCCTCCATCAAGCTACAGTCTTAACCTTTTCAGTCACATTGACTTCAAAAAACATTAACACAGTCATCCCAGCTTGCATCAAACTCAAGGCACTGTCTTCTATTTTTAAAGCCACACTGAAACTATAACACAAAACAATCAACTCAGGAGGACAAGACTGGTAATGGGTTCATAACATATTTCCTGCATGGCAAGGAAAGCTGTCACATGGACGCCAGTCCTCTTCTCTGATGCAAGAAATGTTCCTTGGTGGCTTTCCTAGGTGCAGAGGCGAGAACCCATCTCAGTATCTATTTGGGCCAAAAGATGTATATACAGGAAGATTCTTGGTACTTGAGTCCCTTGATGTCACCCATGGAGTTTGCAGATTTACTGAAGCACCTTAGGGACTCACTGTGAAATGTATTGGCCTCTTCCCACAAGCTGTCTCTTCCTGGCCTTTGTTGGGAGCACCCACCACTTTGCAAAGAAGGGAAAACTTCCTTTACCGCCATGATAGATGCTCGTCCTTCCTGTAGCCATCGCTTGCTGCCAAGAATGCATCACTTCTCATTTCTACCAGGTTCCTATTAACACCAAACCCTTTTGTATTCTTTTTTCTTTCCTTGTTGGTTCTTTTCTCAAGGCACTGGAAAGATGCCTGCTCCAGACCAGGTCAAAAGATAATTGGGAAATTTGTAAAGTCCTAATAAGTATGCCTGAAGGGTTTAGCTGCATTTTCTCTTCTGACAGCCACCGCTCAACAACATGTCACACCAGCAGCCCTGATTCCCCTATCCAGGGGTTTCCCAGCCCAGGCAGGGTCTCTATTTTCCTTCTGCAATCACCTTACACCCTTGTCTAACTGTTAATTAGATGCCCCATTTCTTGGCATGTGTATGGGCTTGGGCCATCTGCTTATTGATCATATCCTTCAGAATATATTGGATTTTAAGGAAGCCAGTTACAAAAGCAGATGATGTTTAAGTGGTATTCAGAGAAGGTATCTCCAAACTTGTGAATGCGTGATGGGGTTAGCCTGTGGTCCACACACACACAAATTAACAAGCTACAGACATATCGGCTGCAAAGTTCATATACTGTCATCAACATAACACAGTGTGAAAACACAATTCAGAATTTCTAGAAGAACTCTATGCACTGCAGTCAGCAATGAAGAAAGGACATGTGTATAATGTGAGCCGGCACACTGTGTGGATCCTGACACCTCTGTGAAGGTCCTAAGGAATTTACTCCCCAGCTTGCAGATGGTACTGAGGCTTGTGGTTGTCAACCCTATGGTACATGTCTGGACCTTCTACCATATGCATTGTCCTCAGAGCTGCTCTTCAAATGGGAGTGGAAATATTTCAGTGGAAATGCTTTTTAAGTCATTCTTAAATAAAAACAGGTAGTATTGCTGGCATTCATTAAAAAAAGACAATGATTAGGGAGATTTACCTTTTTTCCTCCTGAACCTGATCCATTATCCTTTTGTTTTACATCTTGAGGACCACAGACTATTTGATTTCAGGCTAAGGTAAAACACCAAAGTAAAGACAGTAGCATACACATCCCTTGAACACATCTTGACCTGATCAAAGAGCTTTATTCTAAATCCTCCAACAAGACAAGATACTGTGGGAACTCACAAAGAGCAAATAAGGACATAGGACTGGAATGAGTAAGTCCTGGGGTTGGGACCAGAGTTCAAGCTCTCACCTCTGGCAGATGCAGCCATCAAGTCACAGGGTGGTCACAGTAGAGTGATGGGAGTCTTCCTTTGCTCCCTTCCTATGTCTTATGTCAGATAAAAAAAAAGTAAATTCCAAGTAAAATAAGAAGACTGCAAGACTGTATTAGTGGCTTTTCTCCTCGCTGTAACCAAACACTGGGCAGACACAACTGAAGAGAGGAAGAATTAGTTTAAGTTCAGAGGATACAGTTTGTAAAGCATCATCTTAATAATGCCAGCTATTCTTACTGTTTCTGACCATGGATAGTTGTCTGTTCTGCTCACAATATGTTTCAGGTTCGGATCTGGCTCTAATTATCTTCACAAAAATCTCTGTACTTATAGAAGGCAAGAGTCAGCTCCATATGAGGCAGTAGTAGGGATGCTCGTGATCCCATGTCCTCCCTGAGCCCATTTTCCAATCTTCAGAACTGGGCTAAGAATAAAGATATTGACCAGGGCATGTAATAGAGCCACAGAAAAGCATTTTGTCCATGTGAGGAACTACCTACATGCTAATATAGGATTGAAAACCTCCAAGACAGCACTGTGTACCACATTGTAATAAAAGAAGCTAGCATCAGTGGAAGGCTCTCTGTCCTTGGAAAGCATTATTCTGAAATCACTTCTCCTCCGAAGGTTTGCATGGCTTGTGTCACTCAGAGAATGGAGCACCTAGCAGCAGGTGTGACATCGGCATGGTCACTGGAAAAGTATGAATAATGCTTTGGTCAGCAACTGAAATTAAGATGCCTGGGGAGAAGAGCTCTTTCTGAAACCCAGGTAGAAAATCAATGTTCCTGGAAGGATGAGAGGGGGAAATCTATAGGAAGGGAAGTGTGTGCTGTATAATGCAATTTGGAGGTTTTTTTTTTCCTTCCCCCATGCAGTTGGCCTAATAGAAAGTAAAATCTAAAAACTGCCTGTTGGAAGGGGAAGGCTTAACTAGGAAGAAGCAGCTGGCTCTCAATCGACTGACTGCTTGGCTAACGGGGCCACTGCTGGTGTCCAAGCCTGTATTTTCTTTGCTTTGTGGGGTTTTTTTCTGATTTATAAGAACAGTGTTGATATGCATATTCTAAAACTGGGATATCAATTTCAGAGTTGAAAAGAATTCTATGCCTATTTATCAATTCTTCTCTCCACTATAAATAATTAGGATAGTTTTGCATCTGAATTCACAAGCGAATGCAAGCAACATTCTCAAAAGGGTCATGAGCAGTATTTACATCAGCACCCAATTTTCAGTAGAAACATTCTACTGAAGATTGAAGCTTTTCAATTGTGCAAACTTTCCTCCACAATGTATGTCCTCCACAATGTATGTACGGCCTAACCTAAGTGAACAGAACTAAGATATTAATGGATAGTTATTACATTATTATACTAGATATTATGTTGTCTTATCTTTGTATACTATCTACTTAGAATAAAAATAACTCAGTACAATAGCTTTAGTTGGCTTGCATTTATAAAGCAATCTGCTACCTGAAGTCAGATGTGAAATTTCCCATTCATGACTACTAGCACTCAACATGGATTAGATTTCCAAGCATTTGAAATTTCTGATCTTTGGGTTAAAGATGCTCAACTGAATAAAAAGCAAAAAAAATTACTAAACTCTGTAGATCTTCCTCTCTTCTGCCTCACTTCTCTGCCTGCAAGACCACAGTAGTCTGTGGAAACAATGGACAAGAGGCACTGCTATTCAAGTCTGCTGAAATATTCCCTCCTCCAGATGCAGAAAGGCTAAACCAGAAACCACAAATGAATGCTGACTGTTGTTAGCAACACTCATTGTCTCAATAACTCACCCCACAAACAATGGGGGACAGGCTACAATGGAAGAAAGGTTACCAGCCCTGACTGGGGCATGATTCTTACCTCACATATCCTCAAGTCCACTAAATCCACTCACATCCAAAGCCAAACAGGGGAACAATGGCTTTTAAATCTGATTTCACTTTGATGCATATGATCATCACCCGGGACCCTTATGAGTTATCCTTTTTCTGGCTCAATTGATCCTCTATATCTGGAGATGATTAATACAATTTGCCAAGCTCAAACCTAATTTTTGTATTATAATTTTATTAAAACATAGACTGCATCTTAGAGTGTTTACAGAACCCCAAATATCTATAAAAGATGACAAGGAAAGAAATGTCATTCCATATTGAATTTCGAATTATTTTGTATTTGAACAAATGACCAGGGTATTTTTTAAGCATAAAGTAACTTTTGAGTTGCCCACTAGCTCTGACTTTTGCCCCAGTAAAAGAGGAGCTGATTAATGGTAGAGGACACAGATGAAGTGACATGTGGCCTCTTCCCTGACCACACAGGAAAACTCTGGCTTCCAAGAGAATCCAAACTTCTCAATTTTAGGTTCATTTTGTCAAGCCAGACTGGTGGTTTTACACTAGAAACAAGAAGAAAATAAAATGTGCATTGCCCTGGCAATAGGAATACCTCTAGCACCTCTGTGATGTAGGAGGGTCATCTGTCTATGTGTTACTTTCATTGGTTAATAAAGAAACTGCCTTGG
>LOEQ01000403.1:0-23485 GCA_001685075.1 Bramus lutescens | reverse complement strand
CGGGAGCTGGGCTGGACGAAAAGCAGGGCCCGCTCCCCTTATTACTACACCTCTGCTTAAATGTTTCTCTAAAATTTATTTATTTAAAATAGATAGTCTAATTCCCAAATAATAAATGTGAACATATCCCCACTTTGCCAAAAATTTCTCAGAAATCATTACAACATTGACTTATCATTTAGTAAAAACTGCTTACTTTGTGAACTGGTTGTTTTCTGAAATATGTTTAAGTATTCAACAACAATCTCCATGAAGAACAGAGCTTTGTAAGAAGTAAAAGGCAGCTTCTCTGCACACAGGGAGAACTCATCTGTCAATCGGCACACCCTGCCTGTTCTGCACAGAACCCATGGCAGCATTTAAATTTTCCGCCTAAAATGACTTGTTGATTTTTTTTATTCTATCCTGGTCAGTGTGCTTCATAATCAGATAACAAGAATGAAATAAATAATTTTTTTTAAAAAGAAAGAAAGAAACAAAAAAACTGTCATGTTATAGAGGGATTTAAAATTAAAATAACAACTTTTCAATCCAGAATGTGCTGAGGTTTTGCATAGAATATCTGAAAAAGTAGTTAAATATTCTCAATCTTAGTGCAGTCACTCATCAGAAAAGAATAATAGGTTTGTGTAAAGTAGTTTAATGAGGCTCTAATAAACATGAAAGTTTTTGATAGTTACAAAGCTCTGTAATACATCATGTGTGTGAAATATGTTAAGATGTTCTTTATTGTCAGACAAACCAACTGCAGAGTCGTGTTCTAAGACTGCCATTATACTGCGAGGTCTGAGGCAGTAAGGAAGAGAGGGCTCATAACTGTCCCACAGGATATTTAGGCCTAACTTCCAGGGTTGGGAATAAGATAGGACAACATACCCAGGCTGACAAGGATGTTGTGTATTGTTTCTTCTAGACTGAAATTTTCATTTGTGGAGGAAAATGGGAAAACAGGAGGGAGATAAGAGGGCAAGAGACTTGCAGAGCACAAATAACGAGTCTCTGGAAATGTGGAAGATTCACGGTCCTTTCCCTGAGGTTACTTAAGCAGCAAACATCCACTGAGAAAAAAAGAGACTCTTCAGTGATAGAACTGCCTGCAGGATGCTCAGGAAACTCCAATGTTGTCACTTTGGTAAATCATTATCCATATCCAACCAAGATTTTCATGTTGCAGCCACCCAAGAGTCAACTGGAGATTAATACAGTAAAAATGGTCATCCTACCAAAAGCAATCTATAAATTCATGCAATCCCATCAAAATCCCAATACACATATTCACAGATCTGGAAAGAATAATTCTCAGTTTTACAGGGAAGCAATAATAAAAAGGATAGCTAAAACAATCCTGAACAATAAAATCACCATCCCTGATACAACCCTGAGTGTACTATAGAACTATGGTGATCAAAATTAGCATGACATTGGTGTAAAGACAGACACATCTATCAGTGGAATAAAATGGAAGGCCCTGACACAAATTCACCCACTCATGGACACCTGATTTTTGATAAAGAAATAGTAAACACACACTAGAAAAAAAAAAGACAGCATCCTTAACAAGTGGTGTTGGTCTAACTGGGTAGCAGTATGTAGAAGAATCCAAATAGATCTGTACTTGAGCACAAAACACAATTCCAAATGGATCAAAGACCTCAACATAAGGCCAGATACACTGCTGGGCGGTGGTGGCACATGCCTTTAATCCCAGCACTTGGGAAGCAGAGGCAGCAGGATCTCTGTGAGTTTGAGGCCAGCCTGGTCTACAAGAGCTAGTTCCAGGACANGGACAGGCTCCAAAGCTACAGAGAAACCCTGTCTCAAAAAGAAAAAAAAAAAGACCAGATACACTGAACCAATAAAAGAGAAAGTGGGGAATAGCCTGGAACTCATTGGCACAGGAAACAACTTTAAAACACAGTTAGCATAGGCACTAAGATCAACAATTAATTAATAGGACCTCGTGAAACTGAAAATTTCCTGCATAACAAAGGATGTTGTCTTTTGGACAAAGTGGCAGCCTACAGGACAGGAAAAGATTTTTACCACCTATGTACCTGATAAAAGGCTAATATCCAAAATCTAGAAAGCACTTAAAAACTAAATATCAAGAAAACAAATTCTCAATTAACAAATGAGGTACAAATCTAAACAGAGAGTCTCAAAAGAGGGTTCTCAAATGACATCCTTAGCCATTAGAGAAATGCAAATCAAAACTACTTTGTGATTTCATCTTACCCCTGTAAGAATGGCTAAAATCAATAAAAACAAGTGGTGGCTCATACTAGTAAGGATGTGGAGTAAGGGGAACACTCATCCCTTGCTGGTGGAAGTGCAAACATGTGCAGTCACTATGGAAATCAATGTGGTGGACTCTTGGGAAGATGAGATTTACCTTGATCTACCTCAAGAAACAGCTGTAGTAGCAGACCGCTTGTTTGTTCCCAGCTACCCAGCTAGCTTAGACCCAAAATAATCACACAGAAACTGTATTAATTAAATCACTGCTTGGCCCATTAGCTCTAGCTTCTTATTGGCTAACTCTTACATCTTAATTTATCTGTGCCTGGCAGTGGCAAAGTTTCAGCATGTCTGACTCTGACCGCGGCTCCAGGGTGTCTCTCTAACTCCGCCTTCCTCCTCCCGTGCTGTAGGCCAAGCCAGTTCCTTATTAATTAACCAATAAAAGCAACACATAGACAGAAGGACATCCCACACCATACAGCTATTCCACTGTTGGGCATATACCCAAAGAATATTTCATCCTATTCCAGAGACATTTGCTCAGACACGTTCATTGCTGCTCTATTTATAATAGCTAGATATTGGAAAAAAAACATAGAAGCACCCTCAACAGAAGAATGGATAAAGAAAATGTTGTGCATTTACATAATGGAATATTACTCTATCATTTAAAAAAATAAAATAAAATCATGAAATTCTCAGGTAAACTAATGGAACTAGAAAAAAAATCATCCTGAGTGAAGTATCCCAGACTTAGAAAGATAGCTGGATATTAGCAGTGATAAACTAGCTCTAATCCAAGAACCACGAAGGGAGTAAGGTAGTGGGGTGGGGACAGATAAATCTCCCCAGGAAAGGGAATAGAATCGATAGCTCTAGAAGGATGGGGGGACAGAACAAGAGGATCAAGTTGGGAGGGAAAGGTAAAATGGGGACAGAGGAGAAAATATGGAGAGGGACAGCTAAGATTATGTGTAGGAGGTCCTTCTGTCTATCAAGAAACTGCCTTGGCCTTTTGATAGGGCAGCCCTTAGGCGGAGTAGACTGAACAGAATGCTGGGAAGAAAGGGCAGTGTGGCAGACGCCATGAATCTCTGGCCTGAGATAGACATAGGTGAGAATCTTGCCAGTAAGCCACAATCACGTGGTGATACACAGATTTAATAGAAATGGGTTAATCAAGATGTGAGAGTTGGCCAAGAAGAGGCTAGATATAATGGGCCAGACAGTAATTAAATTAATACAATTTCATTGTGCTTATTTCGGGGGTTAAGCTAGCCGGGCGGCGGGATGCAGCCCGCACCTCATACTACAATTATGGGCCATTTGAGGAGTAGTATGGAAACCAATACAGTAAGAGTTTCCTAAAACATAAACACATGTGAAGGTAGGTATAAATGAAACTGCCAAATAAGAGGGGAGACAGAGCCCCTACTGGACATCCTTACTCACCAAACTGAAGCTTCTAATACTAAGACTGGGTTGCATCTAATTGAGTTGTTGGCCAAAGGGGTTCCGTGGGAATCCACAAACTATCCAGGCTATTGTCAAGACTATGATAGGTTGCTCTCCACAAACTGACAGCAAGGCCTCATTGCTGAAGACAGTGACCACATGAACCATTCCATGGAGAAATCAAGCTGGTGGCTACAAAGAGTCTACACCACTATGTACTAAAGTATTTGGTACAGGAAGTTTTCTGCAAACTACCAAAGGAGAAACACTACTGCCGCCCAGCCCCAAACCCTCTGATCTACAATGACGTCCTGCCTGCAAGACATGTTAGGGCAATGGCGGCATAAGGCTTGTGGAAATAACCAGCTAACATCTGATTCGGCTTAAGAACCACTCCGCAACATGGAAGCCATACCTGAGACTGCTTGGGTGGCCAAAAACTTGAAACTAGATGGCCCAGAGACCAAGGGTAAAACCAAATACAACTGTTCTTTTTTAAAAATGTGGGAATAAAATGCCTAATGACATTCTGTTATACTCAGCCATCATCCGAGAAGTTTCCTCCTGTAGCAGATGGGAGAAAAACTACAGAGACCCAGAGCCAAACATTATGCAGAGATCAAGAGACCTTGGAACACTCAGTCATAAATGGGATATATCCACCAAATTCCTGCCCTCAGAACTCAGAGAACCCTGTGGAAAAGAAAGAAAAAAGAATGTAAGAGCCAGAGGGGATAGAAAACGCAAAGAAAACAAGGTCCTCTAAATCAACATGAGCAGAGCTCATGTGACCTCACAGAGACTAAAGCAGCACACACCGGGCCTGTACTAGGTTCTCTGCATAAATCCTGTGGCTTTCAGTTTAGTGGTTGTATCGGATTCCTGAGTGTACGAATGAGCAGAACAGTGTTTCTCGTACCCTCTCTTGAGTTCTTTTCCTTCTCTTTCTTTGCTTTACCCAAATCCAATGTGCAAGTTTTATCTTATCCTTTATTTTATTTATTCTGTTATTATCCCCCAGAATCTTGGTTGTTTCCCTACGAGAGACAAAGTAAGTGAATCTGGATGGGAGGAGAGTTGGAGAAGAATTGGGAGTAGTAGAGAGAGGAAAAAATAATCAGGAAACATTGCGTGAGAATAAAAGACCCTGAGAGGAACGTACAAATTTGAATTTAATTCCTCCCTATGGGGCTCCTTAAACAGTCCCCTTCTGCGAAACTTTAATGTGTTCTTGGATCACCGGAGGGTCTAGTTACAATAGGGTTCTATTTCAGTGAGCAAGGTAGAACCTGAGGTTCTGTCACTAACAATCTCCCAAGCCACGTTGTTCCTGAACTAGAAATAATACCCGTAGTGCAGGGCTTCGGGGTCACTTATTCCAATGGGTTTGAAGCTTGATGGTGTAGGAACTGCCCTTGGTGAACTTCTCAAACATCCAGAAGCCAATGCGCACATTCTCATTTAATTGATCTCAGGTGGAACAGAGCACAGGTGTATTTTTATTTTACCAGTTCTTATAGTGAGCTTCCTCTGCAACCCTCTGAGGCTTCTGAGACTCAGTGTGGTCCTGGACCAGCAGCATAGAGTTCATCGGGGATGGTGTTAGAAATGCAAATCCTGACTCCACACTTTCCGCTAAATGCAGTTCCCAATGAAATTTCACAAGAAAATTTGCCAGTAAAACTCTCACCCCCCTTCCTAGTCCTCAACACGTCAGCTTCTGTCATTCCGCCATACCTTTGTGAACTCCTATCTCCTAATTGGTAAACTCTTGTCTCCCTACAGGAATTCAAAAGCAAAACTTACCAGGAACAGAAGAACACAGAAGGTGCTGGCTTTTCTGTGATTTCTCTGGATAAAATTGAGCAAGGCTTTCTCTTCATCTTTTTTAAAATGTTTTCTAATTGCTTGAGTATTTTCTGCTTGCCTATAATGTGATTTTATCAAATCCATCCCCACCCTGTCCCCCCAGTTCTCTTTCCCCTCTCAGCTTCATGTGCTTTTTTTAATCCTACTGAATATACTAAATAGTAGCTATTGCCAGGGATTCTTACATGATCTGAAAGCTAACTCTTTTCAAAGGAATGTGCTAAAAAGGCAATATGCGATTCTAATAACCAATTACCACGAGAAACTCCCTTCTCTCTGCCCCTTTGACTTATCTCATTAAAAAAGGCAGTTGATGTGCAACATCTTCCAACTTTTTCTAAATTAATTATTAGCGCCTGAAGGTATTGAAACCCCGAACTTCTATAAAAGACTACAGGATTATACAAAAACAGAAGGACTGCTGATTTCCTAACCAGACAACTTAATTTCCCAATTATCGTTCCTGGGCAAATTACAGATCTAAATATAACATTGTAACCTTTGCCATTTACCCGCCAGGCTGATGCATCCATGCCTTGATCTCTTGTTTTCTCTCTTCTGTTCAACGAAACAGAGATTGGTGAGGGTGTGCTAGATACTTGTCAAATATGACATTGCTAAATTAAGGAAACCCATGTGATATCACCCCGCCAGCATCAAGGAGAGGAAATGGGAGGGCTTGGGTTCCTTTGCCCTGACACTGGGAATGAATTAATTAGTGGTTCTGAATTTAGACCCTTCAGGCAGCTTCCGAAGTGAAGTGGCTGTGGTTGACTCACAGGACACCCTTGCTTGTTATTTCAGGATGATACCAATTGACAGACAGTGGGGACTCCAATCAACATAGTATTTATAGAAGATGATCAGTGCTCCAAGGCAGACTGGAAGAGGTCTACTTCCCGAGGGGGTCCCCCTACTCTGCTGGGGGTGAAAGTGGGAGCCAGCAACATCTGAGCATAAATGTTGAATAATCTGTGCTCATGGGATGACCTCGATATTGGGTTCACCCTTGATATCTACCAGTTTCTCGAAAACTCCAAATGCCAAGTCCCTGAGTGTCTTTCTCTGATAGAAGTCAGGTGCTGCTAGCCTATTCAGTCCTATAGTCAAAGAATTCTTGAACTTTTCCAACAGAAACTCATCTAGTATCTATAAGCCCTTCTCCATAGCACTCCTGTACTTTTTATTGTCAGACAAATTTTCACAAGGACCATCCTATATGCCCTAATATCTATTTTTTTCATTAGAATTTGGCAGAAGTAATCCCATTTTAATTCTGACATCCTTCACAACAGACAGTTCAAAACAGAAAGAACAGTATGGAAAAAAAGATCAAGAGTCTTTTCAGTAACTATAAAGGATCTAGTAAGTTTGTAAGATAAAATTCAATACCTAACACTAGAAAGGCAGGCAGGCTGCCATTCCCAGAGGGCCTCGTGAGTCTTCCTCTGAGCAGAGTTAACTCATCTGAGTGCAGTGAGATCCAGAAGGGTCCTCAGAAGGATAGCTGGTAGTCATCTCTGTATTCTGAAAAGAGTATCCTGGCCTAAAGCGGCCTGTGACTGGGAGGCAGGTGCACATCTTAAAAAAGTATTTGTTCATGGTGGCCAGATGTTAGAGTTAAGTGGTTAAAGTCTCCCAAATTTGAGAGACACAGGAGTAATATTTGGGTACAGATTTTTGTGTAATCAAGAGAAAGAATGTCACCCAAATTTCTGGTATTAGTGGTTAACTGGGCCGTACACCATCTTGATGTGAGAGATTGTGATTAATTGTATATCCAGCAGATTAGGCTTGAAATGTAAACTTCCAGAAGGTGAAACAATGGACTGAGAGCTTACTGAAAAGATGCCCAACTACAGATGTAACTTCAAGATCCTACAGCAGAAACAACACCCATCATTCCTAGCTCTTCCTATGACCCCCAACACCTGATTTGCCCCCAAACAGAAAGACACACCCTTCAGCTCTGCCTTCACCTGTACAGTTATCCTGAAAAGTACCATTTTCGTTATTTCTTCACCCTCGGTCTTCCCCTGTCAAAACTCTCCTTCTTTGGATGACACAATGTCTGTGAAGCCTGGTGGAATTCTAATTGCTGACATATTCTTTCTTATCCAAGAAATCATACCTGCCTTTCTCAGTAGAATATCTGTTCTTTGAGAATTTGTTATCTTTCCACTCTACCCCACCATTGTCGTGCTATTCCAAAGAGAATAGATGCACAGTACGTTTTAGAGGAATGCCAGGATACACCTGCGGAAAACAATTGCTGATGATGTAGTCAGGATGAAGAGACATCTAGATAAGGCAAGTGGAGAAACTAGACTTTCAGGTAAACGTGGGCTGGTAAGGAAAACCAGAAACTCTGCAGCAGGAACTCTGCCCTTTCAACCTCAGAAATAAAACATCTTTGTTTTGTCTTAGAAACTGCTCTTGTCTGGATTGTGCTGGGACTATGGGGGACTTTTCAGAACCATGATGGATGCCAGAGCCTGCTAGAGCCACAGAGACAGCATGGCTGCTATTGAGGCAGTCATCTAGGATGGAAACTTGGGGGCAATCTTCCTGGCTTTTCCATTTCTCCCACTCGCTTACTTCCCACTAATAACTCCATTGGTCATTTCAGGCAAAGCTGCAGAGTATGAAGAACAGAGACGGGTGAGGAGGGAAGCTCAAAGCAAACCAATGCCAACCATCCTTTCTATCAGCATCGGTCGATTATTGTTAATAATATTCATCCTATCAATTCTTCTTCTTTATAGAACCCCAACTAACACTGAGAGAGAAGAAACAGAAGGGTTCCTAGGGAAAAAGAGCTTCGCAATTTCCCAGAGAAAGAGTCCTACCTATAAAGAGGCTGTCTGTTCACACTGCTATTTTCAGACAGCTTCACAAAGCGTATATCTGTGTGTCTTGTGTGCTTTTCCAGAATGGCAGGGGTGATAGGGCTCCTTGGGCAGGATGGCATTCTACTTCACTCCAAACCAATCTCAATCATTTTGTCCTGCAGCCACTGTTAGTTCCTGTTGAACCCTGAGCTCTTCACTGCAGAGTGCAGCATTACAAGCATTTCCGCCCTCTGTTGCAATTTCTGAGTCCTCACCTAGAATCCCCCACGATGCTAATGACTAATTATCGAAATTAGATATCATTGCTCTATTTCTCCTGCCATTTTCTTCTCTACTTTGTATGTTTAGAGATCATTTCATCTCCTAGCCCCCAGGACCTAACATTTTCATAAATTCTCACCATCCAAAGAAAAGAAGAATTCAAAAACCCCCAATTGCTAATAACCAACTGGCCAGCACAATGAATGCCACACTGGCTCTGGGCAGATTGAGGGCAAGCCAAACAAGTTAATTTCATATAGGGTACAGCCAGGGCTTTCCAAGCTTGTAAAGGTAGTAACTCAGGGGTGAAGTTAGGCTTCAGGAGCCTTTGTCATTGTTTAACTAATCTTCCTTTGTCTCTGAGATTCAAGACTTCAAACATTCCATGATGTCTACAAACAAACAAGCTTCCTTCTATTTAGTTGCTGTGGAACAGACCACAGGAAGTCTTCTGGGAAGCTGTAATGTATTTTGGCTGCAGCTGGACCATGTTACAAAACGTTCATAAACCGAAGTGGGAGGATAATTTTGGTCTCAGTACCAACAACTTTAATGAAAGAACATTATTGTCCCTTTTCCATGAGAGGAGAGCATTAAAAACCTTTGCAGGAGCCCTGCTTCTGTGTCATTTGAACATTTCTGGGATGGATATTGCCTTTATTGCTCAATTATGATTGCTTCCGTCTTAGATTTGCAATTGTGACTAAATACGCTCCTGTCAGCATTTGCTTTGGTCGTCCTTCAGTGAAGTGCACAGGCAAGAATGCGTGTTTTTGCAAAATGTGTCTATGTAATCAGATATATTTTTGAGAAGAGAGCAGCAGAAAGCCAAAAGCTTACAATTTTTTTTTCCTCCAGGATATTTGGGAACAGAGGTTCTTTGTCTTGAGGGCAGCATCTGAAGGTCCTGTCAGCATAACAACATTTCAGCTCAGGAAATAACACTGGCAACACAGGAAAAATGCTGGCAAATCCTGTACCTGCTTCTCATTTATTCCTGGGAAACAATATTTCTGCTACATTTTCCTTACTCAAGAGCAGGATAATCACATGTCACACACAACCATTACTGTCAACAATACATGCCTCATAAGAAAATGCCCCTTCCAAAAATAATTAAAGTGGAGCTGGAAAATTCTTATTACCTAGTGACACAGCACAACAGTGTTTGTGATGGTGGTGTTAACAAAGCTGCTGTGCCAACAGAGGCATGAAAAGGTGGCTATGCAAGTATGTGCACATCATACATAATAAAAGGTGACCTTGATATTGATTAGCATGTTTCCTGTGCTAGTCTTTATCACTGATGCCCTTCCTGCTANGGTGGCTATGCAAGTATGTGCACATCATACATAATAAAAGGTGACCTTGATATTGATTAGCATGTTTCCTGTGCTAGTCTTTATCACTGATGCCCTTCCTGCTACTTACACAAAAAACCTCCAGTCTCCCATGTTTTATCAGCAACAGTCTCAACCACCACCTGCTCACCATGTCTCTTTGTGAGAGTTATGTTTGTGCAAATGCCGCCATTGTGTGTGTATATGCACAGTGCACATATAGACGGCTAGGGTCAACCTCAGGTGTCTCTCCCTGGCCTGAAACACACTGATTAGGCCAGACTGACTGGCCAACAAGCCCCAGCCAGGGTTACCACTTGTGTTTTTCCTCCCTGGCACTGTAATCACATGCTTATGTGTTACCACACCTAGCTTCTGGGAATTTAACCCAGGTCCTCATGTTCACAGAGCAAACACTTTACCAACTGAAGCATCTCCCGAAGCCCCTTTATCCCTCATCATGTCTCTTGATTGCATCTTTCTCTTTCATGCTAGACTGGTACAGTGTATCAAACCCAGGGCCTTGTGCTTTCAAGATAAGAAAAAACTCTACCACTCACATATAACTCATGAGCATTATTTAAATTCCCTTTATTTATCACATCTTTGGGACTCATAGTGTGCTTTATATTACATAGTAATAGTGTATTGTAAATCTATGCTGGTATAACTGATGATGTTCAGCCATTGTTCAAATCGCCTAATGACGTTTTGCAGAATGTATGCCAACTGTTAAGTCATGCACAACCACAATGCAGTTTTTCCCCCCGAGAGAGAAGGCTGCAACTTCATTGTACATAGGTCTCAAAAAGTATGTATTTTTCCGAATAGCCACTCAAACCATAAGATTTCAGTGACATCTAAAACAATTACATGTAAAATGCTAGATTCAAGACACTAAATCAAGGTTTACAAAATAAAGAGTACTTGAAACAGAAATTTCCAAACCTAACAGGACATCTGCCTTCAGATAACAACTCTATGTGAAAAGAGTACAGTCATTTTTTGCATGGAGAAGCATAAAATGTTTAAATTAAGCAAAAGGAAAAAGAAAGATACATTTGGGAAATATACCTGTTATGAGCAGTTTTGTTGATAGTGATAGTGGTAATGGTTTATTTAGTTTATTTATTTTTAATTATTGGAAAGTCAGCTAAGGAAATAATAAGATCCAAAGAGAAATATTATCAAGATCAGAATCTTACGGAGGTGAAAATAAAAATTTTTTTCAGATAAAAAAAATGCTTTATAGGAATCAGAAAGTTGGTTATCCTTTGGCCAGATAAAACAAAACTACAGAGACTGATAAACACTTATTGAGCACAATTGGGTTTTGGTTAATTTTAGTGTGGGAGATGTCTAGGGTAGAGAGGAGAGTGTGTGTGCAAGCAAGGCATGCTCAAGGTCAAGTCTCGCCATGGCACATTTCAAGCAGGTGTCTATTCCTGCAGAGAGCAGAGCAAGTGGTTCAAATTGACCCCCACACATGCATTCCGCTGTAACACAGCTCCTCACAGCTGCTAAGAGATGGAAACCTTCCCATTCACCCATTTCATCTGAGCTTTCAGTCGGTATTTTTGCGATCCATGAGCCGATCCTCTCCTGAGGTCACTACAGAGCCACTTGAATGGGAAGAGTCACGGCCCACTTGCTCTCATCATGCATCATTGAGTTTGGCTTAAGTAGCTGTAAATTTCCATGACCACACAGAGATAACTCTCTGGTGACAAAGTGCCATATCCCTCATGTCACCTTCTTATCCTGAGACACACCGCTCATAAACAGCAAATATTTCCCACTTTGAGTTCTACATAAGCCTCCACAGGCACCTAAATATGTACAAGCAATAGAGATAACCATATTTAATATAATGTTTGGCATATGCATTTCAACTTATTATTCATAATGAAAAACAACAATTTATCTCTTGTTTCGGTCCCTGCTTTGACCCACTAGCTTGTAACTAGTTTTAAGATGCTCATAGACAAACTGTATCCCTGCGGGTCACACCATGCTGAGCAAATGAAATGCATGACCACAGTTTCACATGATATCCATATGCAGAAGATGGATACATTGCTCATAAATTCATAATTTAATAGACTGTTCTAATAATATACTGAAGAATTTACATGCATTACCAAATAGCAATTCCAAATTGAATAATAAAGGGAAAGTGGATACACTCTCTTGAACTAACAAGCAAAATAGAATTTTAGATTTTTAGTCCAGTGTTTTACAAAACAAGAAAATGTTTCATTTTGCACAGTAAGGTACAAAGAATACTAAACTGAGTTTACACAAACCATGAGAAGGAGTGTTAATTGTAGGTTCATAGAAAGGATATCATAGGCAATGGAGCACTCTGTCGCTGAGTGAATGACGCCTAACGAAGCATCCTACCTTGGGTCATGATCACAAGGATGTTAAACAGTAGGAGTCAAACAATCGTGTTAGTTTCCAAAAAGAGGTACTGTGTCCTCTTCCCACCTACATGGGAACTGATTTTGTAAGGAATATTAATATTGCTCCAAGATGGTTCTCAGACACAGCCAGCCACCTAACGTTTAAGTTTAATTTTGAATTGTTTGCTTTGACTGTGGTAATTTCCACTGAAAGTATTATTCATTAAATTATCATTATCATCATTGCTATTATAGATCCACCGTGGAAAGTAAGTTACACTGTGTACCAGCTCAGCTTAGCTATCCATATGGAAGAAAGAAAATCATTCTTAACCCCTACATCATACCATAAGCAAAATTCAATCCTGTTATGTTATCTATCCAAGCATGGAGGGGAAAATTTTAAAGTTCCAGAAGCTATAATGAAACAAAGAAGATGATGAGAATACTGACATTTTACAAACAGGTGCTTACACAACTACTCGTAAGTAAAAAGTAACAACAAAACTCATATACACTAAAATGAGGGATTCCTGTATATCAAAATTGAACAATAAGTAAATAAGTAAACACAGAGATAAAAATAGGAGGAGACATGTGCAATATATCTAACTAGTAAATCACATAAGCCCCAGCTGAAGTACTATTACGAATGGAGACAAGTGGGAAATTAGATAAAATATTTAAGTGGACACTTCTCAATGGACAATCTCTAAATTGGCAACAAACATGAAAAACATATCCAATCTCATTCGTCTTTGGGAAAATTAAGATCAACTGCAATGATATCATCAATACATGCATGAAAGGTCAAAATTCTGAACCACTACAAATGTAAAGTGTTGGCAAAAACTATCCAATAATGTGGGATTTATAGTATGGATTCTCTGAAAATCTTATGGATAGTATCTATTAAGATTAAACGTTAAACATCTATATTTCTAGGGTCCAGAAATTACACTTCTGGAAGCATGCTCAGAATAAAGCTGCACACATGTGCAGTGATAAGCAGCAAACACATTTGATCAAACTGGATTTCAAAATCATGTTGCTTGTATAATAAAATATGGCAACAAGATATATTGCATGTGACTTTATTAATGAGATCACAGGAAAAAATAATTTAACAATTTACATGTCCCATTGCTTAAAATATGAGTCAAGAGAATGGTTAAGTTCAAAGTCAGCATGGTCTATGCAGCAAGACCCTGTCCCAAAAAGCAAAACAAATTTTGGAGGTAGAGACAAGTTCAAGGCGATCCCCAGCTACATGACAAATTCAAAGCAGGCCTGAGTTATACAAGACCCTGTCTGAAAAGTATAAAGCAAACCAAAGAAATATAACACAAAATTACACATACAGTGATTCCATTATTAGAAACTGCAAAGTCAAGCAGAGATTTCTTTGGTATTAGTAACCATGATAGTGGTTACCTTGAAGAAAATAGTAGTTCAAGGGAAATATGATGAATATTCTGTTTACTGACATTCTGGCTATGCAAAGACTTGTAGGTCAATAGATATGTTCCCTTCATGAATATTTATGAATCTATGCTCTGATAGCACAAATAATTCCCCTTAGGCATATAATCCCTCAGTGAAAAAAAAACTCCCATTTAAAAAATTGCTTGGCAGCTGCTGTCCATATTTAGATGATGAAGATAACATCTCTGCAATCACAGGTGGATGATACTGCTCCTGAGTTGAGGAGGATTAAGTGCAAATCTATCTTAATTGCAAAATATTTATAACTCAAGCATTTTCTGAATAGAGAAATGAATTCATTACTGTTTCTCTCCCATTTTAGTGATATTAGAAAGCCATATTTTTTTTCTTTTTGCAAAGCTAGGTATGAAACTTAGGACCTTGTGCATGCTTGGCAAGTACTGTACAATAAACTTTATCTCTGACTCTGCTGATTTGAAGAAAAATAACCAAATTGGTTTAATTAATACAGCAGGATGCTGCTAACTCTAAACTCCTCCAACATCTCAACTTACTAGACGCTAACAGCAGGAATGACCCTGGCCTGATGGGTTGTCTGCAGAACTAACAAGAGTCAGAGAAGCACAGCCTGCTTCGTGCCAGCCAAGTCTGTGTCATTGCAAACTAAAGCCAATTACTTTGAACATGTACTCTGCATTCTCTACATCTCTTTTTATGAATCTTAAGATAATAAAATGAAAAGGTGATATCACAAGTAACAATAGCCAGGTTTTGTGAGATGAAACTACCAGGAAGAAATATTAGGGTTGTTGGGTGCCTTAGACTGGGGGGGACTAAAGGTCTCCTGAAGCTTAGCCTTCACTTTCTTGAAAAAGAAAAGATAAATAACTTAATGGAACCTTACACTAGAGATTTAATTGGGCACCATACGGTTTAGAAACGTGATATCATAACCAAAGAAATGCATTGTTTGAAAAATGAGCATTCGTGCAGAAGTAACAACTTCCAAAAAAAATTTAGGTAATTTTTGTCAAAGCATATGCAGATAAAGACTGGAGAAGGTTTCTGAGTAGTTAGCAACAGACTGTGATGGAGAGTCACATGACACCATGACCATGCACTGTGCGTCCTATTTTGTGGCTGGTTCTCCTTTAATGGGGGGGTGAGTGTCACATGACCCACAGAGTGCATTTTGCTATGTGAAAGTATCAAGGGAAGAAAATTGAAGACCTGTTGCTGAGAAGCATAAAACTAGAATTTTAAATAGATTTACTAAATCACCAAACTTCATCCATATAAACAGAAGCCCCTACTCCATATCTAGCTCAGTATTATGGGATGGAAAGGGTTCATCAAGTAAGGCAAGGCCATTGGCGCAGGGTGAGTAGGGATGAAGTATGTGTGGAATGTGCTGCCTGAGTAGAGTGAGCCTGAAGGACAAACCTGATGAAAGGCACTCTATGGTGTTCAGACGAAGTCTACAAGATGGCAGAGCTGACCAAAGCTATGGCTGTCAGAGCTAAGTAGTAGCAAGATCATGATGACACGTTATGATTCAGAAGCAAAAGTTTGACACAGTTGAGATAAGGCCATCCAGAATGCCGATGGGATAGAAGTGTCATCCAAGTGAGGAGCATCAGCACTAAAGGTGACTGTAGCAATGAGTAGGGAGGCTGTACAGTCTGCCACACACGTGGCTTCTCTGAACACAGAGGTATTAGCCCCTTTTAATACCAAGATGCTTTGTGAACAATCAACATGGCCTTTCTGCAACTACTGGGAGACTGTTTCCACACTCACAGATTTCCTTCCCTCAGCTTAGTGAAGCTCCAGCATACAAACCTGATCCCTCTTTTTGTGAAGAAGTGTGACAGACTGAGTGTGTTAGTATTGGCATTTAATCTCCACATTACGAGAAATAGAAGCAGGGTAATCACTAGTGGGCAGCCAGCTTAGGCTGCCCAGAAGAGTTCAGTCCAGCCTACATAGCAAGAGCCTGCCTCAAAACAGCAACACACACACAAACACACACGGATTCAGTCAGTCTCATGAAATTCTTCATGACCAAGTGCCTTCTACAATAATTCTGAAAGATTAGTTGCAATGTTTTCCCTCTTTAATCAGCTAGCCCCTTTACTAGCTAATTATTGCAGTAAAAATGATTAGTGCAATCATTATTTTATGAGTCTTTAGGTAATTATAGTTATAAGACTATGTAATAAATAGGAATGTCTATTATCATAATGATTAATAATCATGAATTTCACTGCATATGACATAGAATCGTATGGTGACCTTCAAGCTGACCTAGAATTTAGAAATGGGATGTACTTATTTCAAGAGTCTGCAGATGGGAGAAAGATTCCTTCTGACTGATGGGCTCTTACCTAGAGGAATGGGGTCTGCTCTTTATATCAAGTTTGCCTGACTTTCAGAATATGCATAAAGCTAGGGTGGAAATCTGTCTATAATACATTTATTAAGAAAGGTGTTCTGCTGAGCGGTAGTGGCCCACGCCTTTAATCCCAGCGCTCAGGAGACAGAGGCAGGTGGATCTCTGTGAATTTGAGGTCAGCCTGTTTTCTTTACTAGGACAACCAAGGCTATACAGGGAAACCCTGTCTCAAAAAAAAAAGTTGTTTTAATGAGCTTTTGGAGAAACAAAAATAACTCAAATAGCAGTGGTAAGAGATGAAATAAAAGATGATTTGGACTGTTACATAGGCTCTCCTCTTTCACAAATGTATTTACTGAAACTTTAGCATCAGTAGTAGGGGTAGGACTCAAAGTGAATAAAGAATAGCCCCAAGCTTCAGAGGCTAACAAGGAATTTGAGGTGAGTAGCAAGTGAAAGATTCACAGACTTTCTCGGTGTGTAGGAAACCCCAGTATGTGCAGGATACATGTATAATATAGCTAATATAAATGAAGTGTGATGTTATGGGGACATGGCAGCAAGAATAAAGTGTAATACAGTGGGGACAGAGTAAAGAGGGCAAAATTCCATGCCATCCACTTCATATTTCTTATTAAACAAAATAATCTACACTTAATAACAGCATGACCAAAATTCAGGTGTGAAGATTGCCCCTGTGGCTTTAGAGCAGTTCAGGTTCAAGATAGCAGACTGACTATAGACACGTCTGCCCCTCCTTTCCAAGGCTTCACTAAGATAGTAAGAAAATACAGTGGAGTTGTTGGGTTTTTTTTTTAGCATATTCCACAAAATAAACAATGGGAGGTGGAGAAAGTGTAATACAAGACAACGAACAAGTTTCTAGAAGGGAGCAAGCAAGAGCAGAGCACACAAAGACTAAAGAGGGAGTCAGTCTCTTTGTGGGTCCTTCAGGAAACTCCCCTGTCAAATGACAAGAACAAGAAGGTGCTAGGCGTTTTTTTCTGGCCTCTCTTTAAATGTGGTTGGACAGAGTTATCAGAAGCCTGCAGAAACCCTGCAGTTCATCACCATTGAGCCACAACAAAACATGTAGAACAACTAATCCCAGAGAAATCATCTTACAAAACCAAAAACGTCTGAACGATGTATTAACATATGCATAGGTTTGAGAACATAGCACATCCAGAGGAGAAGGGAAAAGAAAAAGGTGTTTTACAAAAAAAAATTGATAATAATACTTTAAAATTTTTTTAAAAGCTTGCAACTTTAGGTCTAAGAAGATAACTTCATGGCAGAGTGCTTACCTAGCAAGCATAGAGGCGTAAGCACAGATGTCTCCATCCAGGATCTAACTGGAAAAAGCAGGTCACTGAGGTGGGGGTCCTTGTCACCTAACAATGTGTTCACCTACAAACTCACCAGTGAGTTTTCCCATTGAAGAATCTGGCAATTGATGAATCTTTCAAATAACAATCCCCTGTCAATAGAACAAATACTTCAACATATGAATCTTTGTGGGAGGGCACATCATATAAAAATCACAGCAGAGGTTAGGGAAGAGGGAAATGTCAGCACACAGGGACATAAATTTTCCTTACAATCCCTTTTATCCTCTCTTCTTTTAAATCATGTATATGGGTATTTGCAAAATGTGTCAGTTTTGGCACAGAGACTGGTCACGGAAAATGCTACAGCAGCTATAGTCAAATTGTTCCTTTTAGCTACAGGGACACGGCTCATTCCCTGAAGTAGATTTCCAATGTGTTTTAAGACGTTCATTGTTCATCTTCTTGCAGATGAAGGATCATCTTCTGCCACCTTTGTCTACACATCTACAGTAGCAAGTATTAAACAGTTGGTATAGTGGCGCAAAGCCCTCCCCCATAGTGACACACTTCCTCCAACAAAGCCACACCTCTTAGTGGTGCAGCTCCCTTTGTTAGCCATTATCTTTTAAACCGCCACACCTGGGTAAGACTCAGCTGGCATTCCTCAGCTGCCTAAGGTTCTTTGTGTTTGCTTGAGACCTCATGGGCTTTCCCCTGTCCATTTAGCATATCTATTGTCCTTGTTCAGTTCTGAAAACATACATACAAGTGACATTATACAGACTGGGGTTAGGTTTAGGAATATACATATATGTATGTAACAATCTTTTCTCAGTTTACATACCAATCCCAGTTCCCACTCCCTCCCTCCTTCCACTCCCTTCCCCACCCCACCCACTCCTCAGAGAGGGTAAGGCTTCCCATGGGGTGTCCACAAAGTCTATCTAGCATATTGCTTTGAGGCACTATATCAAGGCTGAGCAAAGTATCCCTCCAAAGCGAATGGGTTCTAAAAAGCCAGTTCAAGTATAAATCCTGGTCCCACTGCCAGTGGCCCCACAGTCTGCCCCAGACATGCAACTGTCACCCACTTTCAGAGAGTCTAGTTTAGTCCTATGCTGGTTCCCACAGCCACACTGGAGTCAGTGAGCCCCCATTAGCTCAGGTCAGCTGTTTCAGTGGGTATCCCCATTATGGTCTTGACCCCTTTTCTCATATTATCACTCCTCCCTCTCTTCGACTGGACTTTGAGAGCTCAGTCCAGTGTTTTGTTGTGGATTTCTGCATCTGCTTCCATCAGTTGCTGGATGTAGGTTCTATGATGACGATTAAGGTAGTCATCAGTCTGATTACAGGGGAAGGACGGTTCAGGCATCCTCTCCACTAGTGCTTAGGGTCTTAGCTGGGGTCGTTCTTGTGAAGAGAGAGCATGACCACAGCAACTCTTATAAAAGAAATCTAACTGGGGCTGGTTTACAGTTCGGAGGTTTAATGCATTGTCATCATGGTGGTGAGCATGGTGGCATGCAAGCAGACATGGTGCTGGAGAGGCAGCTGAGTGTTCTACATATGGGTCTACAGGCAACAGGAAGAGAGTGTGAACAGGAAGAGAGTGTGACAAGGGGCTCAGCTTGAGCTTCTGAAACCTCAAAGCCTAACCCCTGTGACACACTTCCTCCAACAAAACTCCAACAAGTAGGTTGTACCTACTCCAACAAGGTTGCATTACCTAACAGCACCACTTCCTATGGGCCTATGGCGGCCGTTTTCACTTAAATCACCATAAGTAGTTGACATACAAGCCCCCAGGAGCCTCCTGTTTCCACCGCCTAGCATTACGATTACAGCTATGTGCTGCCATGTCCAGCTTTTTACATGGATAGTGAGCATTCAACCTCAGATTTGAACACTTGCCCAGTAAGCACTTTACCAAGTCAACACCTTAAACATTTTTACTGTAAGTGGTTGACTCAATAATACTGAGTAATTAGCGAAACCCCTGGCCTTTACTGATGAAACATGAGAAAACACACACACACACACACACACACACAGAGAGAGTGGGTAGAGGAGGAGGAGAAAGAGAGAAAAAATAAAATAAACTCAATAAATCTTTAGAAAAAATTGTGAGTTCACAAATAGAATCATGATAGGATACTTCTCCCAGGAACTTTCTTGAGTCCATGGTAAATCCTATGCTTAAGGCACTGCATATATCACACCACTTCATACTCAAAATGAAGCAGGAAACAAATTGTTCCAGTTTCATTTTTACAGTACAAAGTATGTGTATTCACGAGGACCACGCAACTTGTCCGTGTTTGCTCAGTCTGAGAGTGGCAGAGGNGGCTCCAGGACCAAGCCAGTCCGATTCAAAGTCCATGCTCTTGCTCACTACTTCACAAACTCTCAGAGCAGTGTGTTTCAAGAAGTAGAAAATAATGCCTAGAAAAATTAATGACTTTGCAAACTGCACAGGTAGTTTTCTTATAGAGCCCAGGGAATAAGGCTGCCCATGGTAAACTGGGATTTTCTATATCAATTAACAGTCACACAAATCCGAGCTGGGAAATCCCTCAGTTAGAACCTTTCTCAAACAGTTATAAACTTTGTCAGATTGATAGTGAAATCTAACCAAGACAGAGAGCAAAGGAGAAACTTAGCTCTAGAACATGATACTAACTGTCTCCCAATATCTATTCTTTCAACTAAGAAAAGCCTACGTCCTAATAATTTTACACCAACTTGAAAGTTTAAGAAGTTGATGTTTCTGGATACTGAGATACAGTACAGCATCTCAAAGCCGATGTGATATAAGCCCTGCCGATTTCTCCTTTACCTTTCCTTTCTTTCTGGAAAGACTGATAGAGGGACTGGATTAACATCAGACACAGTGTGTCCACGAAGATCAAACAGCATACTAGAAGTGAGTGCAAGTGCAGAAAAGGAGACCAACTCAGAAGGTAGAAAATATAGTCGTCACCTGTTTTCATATCGCCTGTGATGGTTCGTTCAACGGGGTTCTGTAGAGGCACAGAACTGTTAGAATATACGTGTGTTATAAAAGGAGACTCACTAGAATGTGTTACATAATAGGGTCCCAGCGGTCGCTAATGAGCCTGAGAACCAGTAGCTGCTCAGCGCATGAAGCTAGATGCCTTAGTCCCAACCTGGGGTTAAGACTGGAAAATTCCTAAAGAAGAAACCGGAGACTGAAATCAGCAGCTGTGGCTGCGGAAGCAACAGACAACATCAAAAGGCAAAGGCGGGTAAGACTGCTCCTTCCTCAATCTCTTTATATCTGGGACACCTCTTAGTAGGGTCTTCTCCCCCTCCGTTAATTTCTGGAAATGTGTTCACAGACCTGCCTGTTAGCATGCTTCTTAGTTTATACTAGATCCCATCAAGTAGATAAAATTAGCCATCACAAATATTTTCTTACATTTTGTAAGTGATTATATGAAAACCTAAAGAACAACACTCACAAAAATTACTAAAAAATTTAAAAAATCATATTTCATTGTCTATAAATAAAGTTTAAATGGCATACAGAGCCATTCACGAGCCTTCATTCATTTACCTATGATAAGCAGCTACTTTTGCACTACAAATAGAGATCAAGTTGCTATAACAGTGTCTGTAAGGCCCATGGAAACCCAAAACACTTTCTCTCTGACTTGTCAGTCTCAATGATTCTTGGCTACCCAACTCGAGACTTTTTGTTAGATGAGAGAAATAAACACTTTGATTATATATACTATACCATGTTTCAGGTTTTAGGTTCTCATGGCTGAAGGTGCACGGTGTGTCGCCGTGTGAGGTTTTGAGCCCAGAGAACCACAGATAGATAAGGAGGTCAAGTGGCTTGGAAGGCATTCTGTAGATGGAAGAGCTCTTTATCTCGTTCCTGCAATTTCCCAGGACTTAAGGGCTTTGTTGGAACAGGCTGTGACTACAAGAGTGGAAGGAGAGAAAAGTAGAGAACTTCAAAGATTCACTCCTGCTGAACTCAGAAACCATGTGGATGTGTGGGACAAAGCAACAGGAGTCTTGTGATAATAATGCCTCTGTGTATCGACTATCTATTCCTGCAGTACAAATCTCCCATGGCACATCTGTCCATCAAAGGGCAGAACCAGGTTTCTCTGAGTCCTCTGCTGTAGTCCTGGCACAAGCTAATGTCAAGGTGAGAATGGCTATAGCCCTTCTCAGGGCTCAGCATAGAAGAGAGCTGCTTCAAGCTCACATGAGGGCACCTTATTTAGGAGGCTGACTACTTGTTGGTTGTTGTTTTCAGTCATCAGCTAACTACAGTTTGTATAGCCAGTCTTTTGAGAACAGGCAAGTGAGGAGGGAGATGAGCTCACCAGAAAACCTAGTCTCTGACATTCACTGGATTCTGTTCTTAAGAAGCAAGTCCCTGGGTCCAGCCTACACTGGAGGGGACAAGTGGAGCCATTGGCAGTCTATCACAGCTGCCTATCACATTCAAAGAGATGCTGACATTCAAGGATTAAACCCACTTATCTTTGTGGCTGGTCTTCAGCTGTAGAAAACAAAAGAAGTGGATCCAAGGCCCCAGTGGGGGTTGACTGGAATGCTCTTTCCCACCTCCAGAGAACACTTTACCCTCTCCATTCCCACCTTCAGAATCTCTTATCTTAGCAGCAAGAGAACCAGTCCAGCCCCGTCTCTTATATATACACACATTCCTCTTAAAAGATCATCCCTGTGTGTCTGATACAAGTACTTTCTGTTTTAAAATCCTGTGCTGATTTTCCCAATATGAGTTCAGATAGAAAACTTGTCTTTGTCCTGACTATCTCCCCCAATTCCTCCCACTTGTATCTTCCTGGCCTGCTATCCTTCCTTCCAGCTCCCTTACATTCCTCCTTACCTTTCCCCCTCCAAGAGGGGGCTCCCTTACTTCACATTCCTTTTCTCCCAAAGGGAAACACTTTCAGAAACAAGCCCTAGCTCAGGGCTAAGACTGCTCAAATGGCCATTTATGACCAAAAAGGGCTTCAAGACAGTGCTCCAGCAATGGAGGGTCTCTAGTGAGGCTCCAAAGTGGGCTTTGCCGATCCAATCTTGGCAGGCAGCAGCCTTCGTTTGAATGCCTCTCCAGCTAAGCAGACACTTGAACATCCCCTATGCTGAGATGAACCAAAGAGTTAATTAAACCCCTGAAAGGAATACCAGGGAGCGAGAGCATGGCATTCTGCACTGCCTGCCTATTTTGCAAATTTAAGAATAGGGAGTTTCCAAGGAGCTGATCCTTGAGAGTCCTTTAAATGCTAGAATACTAAATGGGCTGGAGATTTTCTGTCATTAGAGCAGCTGAGAAGAGAACCTGAGAAGGAATTTTAAAACACTGTATATTCACCTTGGGGACAGAGCCATTTCTGATTTTTAAAGCAAAATAAATCAACATGTTTAAAGAAAAATATGCGTATATTAACACCCCATTGTTCTCTCTAGTTTGCAGTGCCTTTTAGTTAATTTGTCTTTTTTAAGAAAAAAAGTGTTGAGTGTAACGCAATGGAAAATCTCTGCCTTCTCACCACACAGAAGCAGGTTACAAAGGCAGCCACCAGCAAAAATGATAAACAAATACCACCTGCATGCATGAGGCATGGATACCAAAGTCACTGAGAAAAACAGAAATGAGGAGGAAGAAATGAGGTGTAGTAGAATAAAGGATTTCAAGGTAATAGTAATATAGAGAAACTCACTGTTATGGTTTTTGTCTCTTTAAGAGGCAAGCCACGCCCACTCCCAATGACCCAATGACCCTGCCCTCCCTCGTCATCTCTCTCTCTCTCTCTCTCTTCTTCCCCCCCTTCTTTAAGTAATAAATATCCAATTCTATTCCATACAGTGTGTCTGC
>LOEQ01000402.1:362609-376165 GCA_001685075.1 Bramus lutescens | reverse complement strand
CTTCTTCTTCTTCTTCTTCTTCTTCTTCTTCTTCTTCTTCCTCCTCCTCCTCTCGCTCTTCCTCCTCCTCTCCTTCTTTCTCCTCCTCCTCCTTCATCATCATCATCCTCTGTAAACTGAAGATGAGACAGTTCTTGAAATGAAGGCATCAAGAAATACACATACTGTATCTGGAAAGATGATGCATGTATAATCATGATGTGATGAGTTCAGACCCCCAGTAGCAACATAAAAAGTTGGATATGGTCATAATCCAAGTGCTGAGGTGTGTGTCAGGGGTGTGGTGGGAGGTTATGGAGACAAGGAACCACTGTGGTTTTGTTGCTAGTCATCTTAGGAAAAATACAAAGTAATCAACCAACCAACAACTCCCTAAAACAAAATTCAAAACAAACAACAGCAAAAGCCACGGTTCAGAATGAAACGCTGTTTCAAGGAAAAAGGTAAAGAGGGATAGAGGACACTGACACCCTCTTTTGGCTACTGCATGTGCATACATGGGCATACACACATGTGTGCTTATAAACACACACCATATACAAACAGACAAACTACAAAGAAAAGAACTATATATTGCCTGGCACACAGCACACACAGTGTGATAATGGCAGCTATTGCTCTTTTCTGTAATTAACATTGATCTCCACACCCATAAGAGACCCCACTCAGCTTTACACCTCAGCTTTACATTTTTTTTAACCATCCAGCTAGGGGCTTTGGTATGGCGTTTTCATATGTACATCTAAAATAGTTCGCAAATATTTGCTCCCTCCATTGCTGTTTCTTAACCTCCCTCTTTCCCTTTTTATCTTAACAGTTAACAACCCTAACAGCCTTCCTTTTGCTGCCAAACCCTTGCCCGATCCTAGAGTCCACACATGAGGGAGAACACAGGTGGTACCTATATTTGTGTTCAACCTTTAATCAGTCATTTCTTCTTGACCTTGTTTGGTAAGTGCAGTGAGTTCTACTTTTCAATGGCAAACCATTTCAGACTATCAAATTCTAATGTTGCTAGGGGTCACCCATTACTGTTACGTGAGAGATGCTCCAAGCCATCTCTGGGGCCAAATGTCTCTGAGGTTAAGTGGAGAAGGCCTTTGGCCAGCTAGCAGAGAGCCTGCTGCCAACTCCTCTCTTTGTCTCTCATCTCAGTTGCCAGTGCAGGAAAGGCCCCAGGGCATAAAGGCATTCTTCCAGCTGAGCACCCACCCCGAACCATCTGGGGTCCCCAGATGCAGGGCTACAGCACTCACAGCTAACTTGCCCGGGGATGTTCTCAAAAGTTGAGTCAAAGATTAATATAAAATAAAAAATTAAATTCCTTTGAGCAGTACCAGCACCAGGGATTTAATTACCCCATAAGCGAGCTTTGATCTCACAGTCATAACAATCTTTGCACCCCCTGCGCACACACACACACACACACACATGCATGCATGTGCAGAAATAGAGAGAGAGTTCATTAGGTCATTAGGGTCTGCCTATTTATATTATTTTGCTAAGTCATTAACTATGAATTTGCTAAAGTCATTTCCTGCCTTCGCCTGAGAATTTTATTCTAATTGCTGCCATACCTCTTTTTATCAGGGAAGGAAGGTGTTTCCCTTCTGCACCTTTTGTTTTGTGAACATATCAAAGTAGTGGGGTGGCCCCACTTACCTACTTCACCCCCTTCTCTCCTTCCAAAAGAGAAAGTTGACAAAAAGGAAGTTCCAAACTATATGTTCGCTCTAACAGAACAATGTTCGAGCTGCTTAAACACCTGAGGTCATAGGCCAGATTCCCATGAAACCAGAGGCTGAAGCAGAGGCTTCCATACAATTAGTCCGTATCTGGGCCAGGATGTAACTGAAAGGCAGGAGTGAGGGGCAGAGGGAGAGGAGGAGGGAAAGTAACTCAGGGGCCTGATGTTGAGCCAGCTGCAGCTCCAGTGGTCAGGCACCGATGCTCTGGGCATTTAAACAAAATCTCTCCCCTTCATCCCCCAACTCTTTTGAGGTATTATACCTTCACCCAAAATATGTGTTTAAGAAGTAGGACATAATGGTTTTGTATATGAAATATTGTGAAATGCTGGCCATGAAGCGATTAGAACATTGAACATCCACGCTAGTCAAATTCCTATTCTTTATGTGAAGACCTACGGGATATATCAGTAGATATAAAGTGTACAATATAGCATCAGTAACTATAATCATCCTGTTTTGATATTTTTTGTGTGTGCATGCATGTTCGTGTCCTCAGATGCACATCCATATGCATATGCACTCCTGTGGAGGCCAAGGAATAACTTTGGGTTTTATCCACCTTTGTTTTTTTTAGACAAGATCTCTCCATGACCTAGAGTTCACTAATTATTCTTGACCAGCGGGTCAGGAGCCCCAGGCATCTGCTGTCTTGCCTCCCCAGTGCTAGAACTGCAAGTGTGTGGCACCCTGCTCTGTTTTTTCAGTTGGGTTCTAGGGCTCCGATTTGGGTCTTTGTGCTTGTCCGGCAACCACCTTACAGATTAAGCTATTTCCTCAGCCCAAAGAATAATTTTACACAAATCAAAAGGCAAAGCTGCATCTGGACTGTGAGTCCCTACATAAAGGCCTACAACTTAATTTAGTGTGTAAGGTTGCTACAAGCCAATTCAGGAATATATTATTGTAATAAAATACTGAATTCCAGTCTGTCATGGCCTCCGTGAATCCATCAGTCACAGAGGCCTACTCATCAGCCATATGCAAATGAGGCAAGTGCCAGTTTGTAACTGTTGAGTTTCCCCTGTACCTTGTTTCAGTTTTCTCTCCATATATGCTGTCTCCTCCTGAAGCTGTCCTGGTTCGGGGGGGGGGGCACAATCTTCGCTATATTCTGTTGCATTTAATTTATGCAAAACTTGAAAGTTCCCATGCTGTATATTAGATTCCAGACCTTAAAATCTTAGTGGAAATGTGCACCCTGGTGCCTTTGTTCTTGTGATTTTTCCCACTGTTCTTCCAGAGGAATATGGGATAACATTTCTCCAGTGGCCTCTGACCCACATGACAGATGTAGGAGCCCCAGAGAAGTAAGATCTGACCTCACCACAAGGCCACATCAGCAAAGCTTCAGACAGAAAGCGAGGTATATGGCCTTGGCCAGGCAAGGCATCATCAAAGGGTAGTGCTAATTGCCATGAAGATGAAGCTAAGGATCTGAAGAGGCTGCTGCATGGATGCCATCTACCCAGCTGTACCATTTCAAAGATGGCAGCAACCTGCCTTAAGCCTTCTCATACACGGTTGTGCTCTTTTCCAAATGAATGCAAGAAAGAATAACAAAAGTCATTCCCAGTACCATTCAGTGGTACGTTGGATGTTGTCAATTATCTCACGGAACACTATAGAATTCTCCAAAGCCGTTTGGGTCTGCGTTGTGGTTTTTGCAGTGTGATAGAAGACAATGAAGAGGAGTTCTGAATCTTGAAAGATGAGGAAGCTATGAAGTCCCAGTCATGGGATGGATGTCTTACTTATAAACACTGACTACTGCTCCAAGGAATGCACCCGAAAAAAACTGAGTGGTAAATCATTTCCTTCCTTGAAAACCTCTGAAGTGACTTAAATGTGTTTTAAATAGAGCATTTTTATGTCTTCTCACTTAAAAAACAATTTTAAGTTCTACATTTCAATGTACCAGCATGCTTGTCATTTGTAGCTTCTGTATCTGATGAGCAAGACATTATAATACAGGAAGACAGACAGATGAGTATCTTTATAAAATCTTCATAAATAAAGAACTTGTCTCTGACTAAAACCTCTTGCACCCCCCAGTACCTAACAGAATAAAGTTTAGGTACAAATCTGTAAAAGGACTTTTGCCACCCAAGTTAATGAAAGGCTGCTGTGCACTTGAGAAAAAAAGCCACCAGCACACAGTCAAGAGTCCATTCAACATGTATGTGGCATACATATTTGGGGTTTTCACCCATATCTATGATGGTGATTTTATAGAGTGTAAAATATTAAAACAAACAGGAGGACATTGACTTCTACAGAATCATCTTACAACTCATAGGGCCTTTCAAGGTTATTAAATGTTTAATTATGTGTATGAGTGTGTGTGTGTATATGACGATGTGCATCTATGTGCAGGTACCCTCAGAGGTCAAGAGAGGGCATTGGTGTTGCCCAATGTGGGTTCTGGGAACTCAACTCTGATCCTTCTAAAGAACAACATGCATTCTTAACCAATGTGCCACCTCTCTGTCTCTGAGAACTTCTTGAGTATATTCTAATTTCTTGAGAATAGCAAGTCTTAGGGAAATTGAGACATGGGAAAAGTTGGTATCCTAGATGACTACATAAAATGTTGTCAGAAGTTGGGAAGTAGAAAGACAGGAACTGTAGCCACTGAGATCTTCTCTGGTGAAGCCCCAGGGGAGTGGGGACTGAGGATGCAATGTTGGAGGAAGACAAAAGTCAGAAAGGAACATTTGCATCACCAGCCATCTTTGGACCACACATAAAGCACAGAGAGAAGATGGTACTGATAGCAATTGGACAAGGTCAGGGCATTGAGAAAGGGGTCTGGAGAATGTTTATTTTAGGAGCTGTGAGCAATATAATGTCAAGAAGGTTATACCATTGGCACATCTTCATGAAATGGAAATTTGACAGCAAGTTATAGATATATTTGGCGATAACTCAATGAAAATGATGAAGGACAAGAAAGAAATGTTATGCTTTTACTTCCCTGATCCAATAATGATGCAGAAGTTTAACCTTTGCTATGGTGGAATTGAAGATGTGACAGAAAGTTCCGGTTCTACTTGACAGCAGCTCAGAAACTAAGACAAGATGGAAGAGACACCAGAGATACCGACAGAAAGTGAAACTGCCAACACATTCACAAATGTGACCAACTTCCTTCTTCAGTTTCTCATAAAAGGATTTTAAAGGCAGCCAAGTAATTTATAATTGATTTGGGTACATTGGGTGGAAGCCATGTGCCAATGACACAGGCAAGGAAGGAACACAAAGAGAGCTCTTGGAGTTACCACATGACTGGAAAACATCCTAAACCTGCTCTCCAGTGCCAGAGGGAGGTGTTGTTTCCCAGCGCAATTTATTACAGACAGGTCTCTTGTGAAGACTTTGGGAGTGTAATTACACCCTGAGCACAATTAGAGCTGGTAGTATTTCAAACCATTTAAACAACAAAAAATACCATGCAAAATAAAGTCATTTGCTTTACCGCAGTCCTGAAATGATGATATAGGCCATTAAAAGACTAGTATCTAGACCAGGCAAGATGACAGGTAAAAGTGTTTGCTCCCAAACTTGATGACCCAAGTCATCAAGAACCCACATAGTGGAATGTAATGGCATTTCAACTGCATCTTAATAGATAAAGACTGCTGAAAATCTGAGGGTAAAACAGTGCCACTGATCAGCCTTAAAGACCAGGTTATAGTAACACACACCTTTAATCTCAGTAGCCAAAATGACATGCACCTTTAATCCCAGTAGCCACACTAGTTGCTAAAGAAACTGGGCGGTACATGCCTTTAATGACAGTGGTGCACACCTTTAATCCCAGTCCTAGAGAGGATTATAAAATGGGAAGAAAGAACTCTCAACACACAATCTCCTTCTGAGATTCTGGGACACAGGATCATTGTTTCAGATTGAGGTTGAGGTAAGAAACAATGGCTGGCTGTTTTGTTTTCCAGATCTTCAGGTTGCACCCTAATTTATGACCCTGAGCTTTTATTAATCATGCTTCAATGGAAGAGAAAACCAACCCCCACTAGTTTTCCTCTGATCTCCCGATATGCATTATCACACACATACACACACACACACTGTAAATGTAAATAATGTTATTCAAGTGTATAATAAATGTTGGGCACTTTAATTTTCCTGCTGATACAGAGCTAAGATGTGCCTATCTTCATCTAGCAGAGAAGATATACTGGCTTTAAATGGATTAGACAATATTTTATATTCCGTTTCATTTGCTTCTGTGCTCAACACAGTTAGCCTAGTATCTGTTCCCCTGTCTCCCTGTTCCTCTGTCCCTCTCCCACCCCACTGCTCTATCTGTATGTGTATGTCTGTGTGTGTGTTAACAGGATCTCACTATGTAGCCCAGGATGGCCTTGAACTTGAGGAATCTTCATTCCTCAGCTTCTCAAATGCTGAGATTATGGGTCCAAGACTTTTTCCAGTGTTGATGGTTACACAGAGAAACCTGTCTCAGAAAACAAAAGAAAAAAAGAAAAGAAAGAACGAACGAAAGAAAGAACTTTCTTCTCTGCAAGAGTGGGGCATCTTCAGAAGATTCAAATTGAGAGTTCAGAAAGGGTAAGTCAGAATTGTGTAACCTAGATAATGTTTTCTGTATCATCCACATCCCAAAACATGCCCTGTTCTGTATTTATTTGTGTGTCTTTATCAACTGAGCAGTCAAACTGCCTCAAATTGTTGGATACTGGTAGCAGAACACACCATTCTGATACACAGTGGAGGAGACAGCATCAGACAGCCATGGGAACTGATCAGGGATCAGTTATCCACCACTGATTCCCAGAGGCACATATGCCTAAAACTCATGGCCTAGGCAAGTCCAGTTCATATTTTCTCTCTGCACAGCTTCTTCATGCTGGAGTTGTTTCCGTGTCCCCCAGTGGTTTCCATTAGGTTTGTAAAGCTGGGAAAGGCTTTCAGCACCATGGAGAGTTCTACGGGAGAGCCTTCACCCACAGGGTGCAAAGAAAAGCCTCAAGACCTGAGTCATCAACCCACACACAGGAAAGCAGGTAAAGTCAGGACCAATCTAATTTGCAATGCCTTGCAAGACAGCTAAAGTATCATAGTCAACCAGAAAATGTGTTAATTAAGACACACCTTGAAATTTCATCACAAATTTAAACACATACAAAACAACTTAAAATTTATTTGCCAGTTGATGCATTAAGCTGGGTTCTGTAGAATAGAACTGGTAAGATAAATATGTGCACACGCACACACACACACACACACACACACCCACCCACACACACACACCACATACTGACTTAGTAGAATGCTTACATGATGGGCTGAGAATGTGGCATGAAGATGGAGACTTCAGCAGTAGCAACCTAGTACTCAAGGCCTGGAGGATACCTGAAGAGCTGCTAATTTTCAGTCCACAATAGAAGACAGAAGAAGCTAGAGTCTGATGCCAGTGAAGGCTAGCTAAACTCACCAATAAGAAGCACAGGCAGGCTACAAGGCTTTTTCCTTGGACCTCTCTACATGTGGACCACTCATCAGAAAGTGTAACCTACTCATGGGGAGGGTCTTCACTTTCAGGTTAGTCCTTCCTGGAAATGCTCATAAGGATCTATACAGAGGTAAGGGCTATTAGTTGACTCCATATCCCATTAAGTTGACAATCAAGATTAAATAATATTATTCAACATAGCAAAAATTTAAAGGCTACTCAGAAAACAAAAGTACCTCTTCCCTATCCATTCCCCATCCCTCTTTCTCCTTTCCTAATGTAACCTAAAAACCATCAAGTGAGTATCCAGTCACATGGATCTCAGTGTAAGAGCCCCAGAGTGGGCAGAGAAACCCAAGAATACTGAGGAGAGCCTCTTCACAGGAAGTGTGAGAAAGAAGGTGTGGGAAGCCCCTGGGAAGAAATAGTTACTAGGCTAGAATGTGGTGCTGGCAGGAATAACTGTCTCTCTGTGGTTGAAGTTGAGGGATGTAACAACCTGGGGAAGCTTATGGGGATGTTCAAGCAAAGGACAGTGTGGCCATGTGTTCTAGGATACATGATATGGGACCACATAGTGATTCTGTTGAGGCTAAAAGGTTTTCAACTAGGAATGCAGTTACAGGTAAGTAAAGAAAGAAACTGGGCTCTGCAGAGCCAGTTTGGGTTTTGGTAGGACCAGGAAAATTTCATTAAAAATATATATAGAAATGTAAATGTGTGTAGCCTAAACACATATGTAAGCAGAAGCTTTTGTCCTGTCCAGTCCCACAGCCATTCAGTCCCAAAGAAACACACAGAGGCCTACATTAATTATAAACTGGTTGGTCTATTATCTCAGGTTTATTAATTACTAGCTCTTACAACTTAAATTAACTCTTAATTCTTGTTTATTTTTAGCCACATGGCTTGGTACCTTTTATCAGTGAGGAATTCTCATCTTGCTTCCCTTGCTTCTGGCTGGTAACTGACTCTCTGCCTTTCCTCTTCCCAGAATTCTCCTAGTCTGGTTGCCCTGCTTAAACTTCCTGCCTGGCTACTGACCAATCAGCATTTTATTAAACTAATGCAAGTGACAAACTCTTTACAGTGTACAAAAGCATTACCCCACAGCACACATATCCATTAACTCTTTACAGTTTACTTCAGAGTTTGGGTGTCTTTATTTATCTTGCCTCATTTCCCTGCCCAAGTTATTGACTATAAAGTGCAAGAGGCTATAGTAGACAGTATTGAAGGCTGTTTTATCTCTGCTTTTGGTGGGGATTGTGCATTCCACAGCATAGAGTATTTTCATAGTTTGGGGCTTTTGTAGATGCTGTTTTAAGGCTGAGAAATTTCTTCACTTCTATATTTCAATCACAAAAGAGAATTGTATATAGTCAGTGTTTCAGGATCTATAGAGATTATTTTCTTATGTTTTGTGTTTAAAAGAAATCCCCCATTTCATGACATTTTATTTTCTCTTGTGTATTTTGAGTAGTTTTTTCACCCATATTTTTAAGTGAATCTATACAATCTAAACTTCTGTTAGCTGATGTGGGATGTCCCCTCTGTATGCTGTGAATATGTTTTATTACCATTGGTTAATGCAGAAGCTGCTTTGGCCTATGGCAGGGCATAATAGAGCTAGGCGGGAAAACTAAACTGAATGCAGGGAGAAAGAAGGCAGAATCAGGCAGATGCCATGTAACTGCTGAAGGAGAAAAATGCCAGAACCTTACTGGTAGGCCACAGGCTCGTGGTGATACATAGATTAATAGAAATGGGTTAATTTAGATGTGAGAGCTATCTAGGAATATGCCTGAGCCATCAGCCAAACAGTGTTGTAATTAATAGAGTTTTTGTGATTATTCAGGTCTGGGAGGCTGGGAAACAAACACACAGTCTCTGTTTACAATTAGCTTTGTCTCATGTATACTTCATCTCAAACATTGTACTGTTAGGCTATTCTATTCATTTCAGTTTTCTGATGCTAGAATAACAAAGTACCATGAATCTCACATCTTGAAGTAATACTCATTTGTGATTTAATAATTTGGGTGGACAGGGACTCTACACCATTTACAGGGTTGGATGATGTAAATACAACTTGTTTCTTAATGGAAGGCTAAGGGGTGAATCAATGTCCTACTCATTCAAGTCACAGACTGCGTTAAATCCCATAAGCTGTAAGACAGAGGTTTCTGTATCCTTTCTGGCTATCAGCCAAGGTTATTCACAAATCCTAGGGGTCAACTGACATCGGATTTCCTGGCTCTCTTCTTCTGTCTTCAAAGTCAACAAAAATAGTTTAAACTCATTTTGTACTGTAAATCTTTGCTGTCCCTTCCTGACTCACCCCTTCCCTGCTTTCATCCTGACTACATCATCTCAGGTGCTTCAGTTCTGTCCAGACACAGAGTGTATTTTCTCTTGTTAATTCTTTCTCTCATTCTCCTCTCCCCCTTGGGCTCCCCAGGCTCTGAGAATTATCTCCCTTCTTGTTCCAAGTAATAAAAACTAATCAGCATGAACAATTTCTGTTGATTATGAAACAGCATATTAAAATTTAAATCCTTTCAGAAAGCTCATGGGCATCTGAGTTTAAACCCCAGCAGCAGTGATTTACATTTTTTCTGTGAACTCCCAGGTTCATAAGAATTGTTATGTAATTCTTTATGGTTTTCATGCAGCTTTTCTCCACTTTTCAGGTTTATTTTTTTAGGCACTTTGCAGTTTTTTTTTTAATATCAGCCATGTTTGTAAAACATATAGTCTTATCTATACATTTTTCATTTTTCTTTCATGCCAATGTTTAAATCAATTCTATTTTTCTTGTCTTATTGCATTAGCAACTAACACCTATCACAGCTTGCAGAATGGGGAATTTAAGTTATACGATAGTAGTAAATAAAGCCATAGCCAAAATTTAAATCTATATATTCTAACTTCTCAGTTTAATATGTAGACTTCCAAAAGCTAGACATAGCAATAGAGGGGACATTTTCTTCTCTGACATGGGCATGGAAGCCAAGTATTAGTTTCCCTTTTGCTATTAAAACACCTCTGTTACCTGATCTTAACATTATTTGACCTTCTGAAATCTTTAGTATTGTTATCCAAAACTTCTAAGAAAATATGAACTAAAATCATGTTACTCATGATGAATAGTATAATCTCAATAATGAAATAACTGATGGATAGTTATGAAAATCAAATGTTTGCTACAGAAATGGGCTCAAAACCAAAACAAACTGTCTAATGGACATCCCTTATCACTTAGGAGTAAAACAGACTTTGTCTCTTTTAGGCCTAAAGAGTATGTATAGCTGTTCATACAGAAACCAGTGGTGTCTTGATTCTCCTGGGGATCCCCTTGTCACAAACGTAGGGTGTCAATGAGCAGCGCTCATATTTACTCAAAACTTTCCCAATTCTCTGCTTTCCTCTCAAAGTCTATACGAAACCTGTGATTGTTCGCATCTGTTTGACATAGGTTGGAGGCTAACAAGAAAGCTGCATTGGGGCTGATGAGATGGCTCAGTAGTTAGGAGCACTGGTTGGGGATGAAAACAAACTACATCTGCCCTTAGAAAAGGGCCAGATGTACATAGAAGGAGCGGCAAGTAGGCTATATGTCCAAAGGGCATTTGGAAAGTTTAGCTAAAACCATGAGGCTGAGAATTATTCTATGAATCACAGGATTTTCAGGGGAAAAAACTGATGAGAACTGAAGATCTTAAGGATTTCTATGTGTTGAAGTTTGTGTAGAGACCAAGTGACCATGACAATGTTGCTGTGAATGAGAGGGATAGAGTATTTCTAGGGTGACTGCCATGCTTTGAATTGAAACTGTCCTCCGCAGGCTCATGTTTGAAAACCTGGTCCACAGCTGGTGGTGTAGTTTTGAAAGACTGTAGAACCTTTTGGACATGGATCCAGTTGGCATATATAGTCATGGGAAGCAGGACTGATCTCTCTGCTTCCTGACTGGCTGAAATATGAACAAACAATATAACAGCTTCCACTGCTATGGATTCATTGCCACCCCATGCCCTAATGGGCTATAAGCCTCAAACCAGGAGCCAAAATAATCATTTCTCCCATTATTTGCTTCAGCTCAGGTACTCACTGCTGGGGGTAAGAAAAATATCTTACACAATCACATTTCTTGAGTTTGAATCAGGCAACCTGGTGAATCAGAGACTTAGGGAACCAAGCTGGGTTTGGCATTCCCTGAGATGTTTCCTGGGAAGATAAATAATATTGATAAGGTTGATTTCCTTTTCCTTTGATTTTTTTTCAGACACGGTCTCACCTATCATAGGCTAACCTTGAATTCCCTATGTAGTCTAAAGATATCTTTGATTTCTGGCCTAAAGCGTCCACCTTGGGGCTGAAATTGCAGGCATACATAACCATATGTGGTTTTAGTATCTTCTCTTTGATGGTTTTAGTGATGTCCTGCTCTGTTGGTCAATGTTGAAGAACAGACAAGCATGGCTTGCATAAATGACCCGCCAGAATTTTTACTTTTCTTCTAATACTGATGTGTGTGCAAAGCCCATTGGCTAAGGGAAGCCTCATTTCCCTAATTCCAATGGCTCTTTCCTTAGTGTTTCCACCACTTCTCAAGAGCTGTCAGTAAAGTGCACAAGACCTTAACAAATCAATGAATTTATTTCCTTTGTCTCTTACCTGTACTGTTGCTTTGTGTTGACTCAAATGCAGACATTACTGAGTTATCTGAATGTACCCACATTTATGTCTTGAATAATGAGTTATTCTTCAGTGCACCTTCCTCTACAGTGTTTCAGGTCACTGGCCTAGGTACTCTGTGATGTGGTGGAGAGCTGATCTCATCTATTAGATTCAGACACACAAAAGTCGGGTTCTGTAGCTCAGACAATGTGATGATGAGGCACAAGAGAACAGGTGATCTGTTACTGATAGCCCTGATGGTCCATGGCACAGAACACATGTTTAATTTGTGTCTATGTCTTTAATTGTATCATTTGTGCTCCATGTCTCTTCTTATTAAGATATGAAGTAGAATATAATTATTATAGAAAAATTCACTTCCCTGAACAAGGAAGACTTCTTTACAGTGAAAGATGCATGACAACTTTAATTATAGAAAGAGAGTAAAATCTGTCATTGAATTATCCCACAAGGAAAAGCCAAGTGTGGGGCTGAGTGCCTGGTTTACCTATATCTCCACAGTTACAAATACCACTACATATGTCTAGCTGTAAAAGGCCTGGGTGGTGTCTAGTTTTTTCCTACACACAACTCAATTAAAAGCTCGGGATTCTATGACTCCCTGGTAAAAATGAAATGAACAGAAAAGGAGGACAAGCAAGTTAGTTAAATAGTTTTATTAGAGCCATTTTACAATTCTAAAATTAACAAGCAGACTTGTAATAAAAGATCTCCAATGCTCACAGAATGACCTTGCTTCCATTCTGAACCTGTCTTTTTAATTGTAAAGATTAGCATTACATTTAAAAGGACTCAAAATGAGAAAGAAAAAAACACAAAATGAATCAATGTACATGGTCACCCAAGTCCCATGACACAACCAATGAAATCTCTGAATGTATATTGCTTCAGCTTGGATATCAAAAGATGGCCTGACTAGGCGTCCTTAACCAACGAATGATCACAGGTGGCCAAAAGAAAGAGGAAAACCCAAGACTACTGTCACGTTGGTGATGGTTCCAATGGTCAGTGATGACAGTGACTCCAGATACATGAATGAGCCCATGGCACTTTGTTACTATGGATGGAATTATCATGGAAGTTCTCCTGTGTTGATCAACTTGTTCCTGAAGGCTTTCTTTGTTTATTTAAACTTGCATAATAAACATGCAATGAATTAATTTCTTTTGAAAGTTGTTTTTTTTGCAGTCCATTTTGTTTTCATACAAAGATTTCATAAGTTGCCACATTGCATCGGTGTGTTTACCAAAGTAGAGAGGGTAAATGTGACGTAGCTGAATGAGCAGAGCCTCCTTCTGTCCTGAGACACACCACCCAACTTTTGAAAAAGGTGCAGACAGCTGTTCTTACCCTCCCCACCAAAGAAAAAAGAGGAAAAAATCAAATATAAAACCAAAATCACAAAACCAACCTAGCTAAGAAAAAAAGGTTGACATAAAGAAAATAAAGGTGTTTGTCATGCACATGATCTTCTGCATAGCTCAACCCACTTATAGTAAGGCACTATTTCCCTTTGCAACTGATGTCCATGGTAACCTGTTAAGTGCTGCAGTGCTCTAGGACCCTCAGACACTTCCTTCTGGGATGGCAAAATAAAGAGCCCGGGTGAG
>LOEQ01000402.1:333044-356570 GCA_001685075.1 Bramus lutescens | reverse complement strand
AGAGAGAGAGAGAGAGAGAGAGAGAGCAAGGGAAAAGTGTACCCATCACAGTACATCCCAGGGTCCCACGTGACAATGAGAACTCCTGGAACGAAGCTGTGTCTAGGGAGATTTACTGAACAAAATTGCAGAGCTGTGAAAAGGCTGGGATGTTGCAGGTCCAGGGCTAATTACCTTATCTTGGACTAGCTTTAGCCCCCCCAAATAGCCTGCTTCTTCCCCACTTTTGTGTGGGAATTAACATTCTGTGGCTAATAGATTAAAGCCCTTTGAGTATCTATTAACTTATCAGACCTGAAAGCTACCTAAAAGCTAGAAATGTCATCAGACAGCACCTGAGACCTATAGAAAAGCTCCATCTTGCTGGAACCACTTCTCTGAGGTCCTTACTGGGGTCTTTTAAACTTGCCTTGATTTGTGACACCTTTACTGTTTTATGAAACTATAAAGCTTTATAAAACCACTTCCATGTTAGAACATAGGATTCAGGGTAACCCAAATCTGTGTTCCCAGGCCATGATCAATCACTCAAATTTGGCTCAAGAATAAGCTTCCTCCTATTCCCTCTAAGGTAAAAGCTATGAGGCTTTTGTGCTTGCTTGTTCGCTTCTTTGTTTACATCAACACATACCTCTTTATTTCCCACCTAGAGATTTTACAAGGAAGGAATACCAGAAGAAAAGGTTCTATTAGGCCTTGGCAGAAAACATGATACTGTCAGCCCTCCTTGCATTCTGGCTTCAGCAGCAGGTGACTCAAGGTCGAGATACCCAGGAGCTGCAGCTGGGTGTGGCTTACCTTGTATGATGGCCAAAAGGATGACAATCACAAAGAAGAAGAACGTGATGTCAAAGATGATGCGGTAGATCTCATACTCATCTCCCGCTGGGTCTTCAATTTCATCACCAATGCCCCCTCCAGCACGGACGCCCACGTACATGTGGAACATGTAACACTGGAAGACAGGGACAGAGACACTCGTGAGGGTCCCCCACCCTCCTTGACATGCCACTGACATGAGGCTTTCTCTCTAGTGCCCGGTCCTCATTGTAAATGAGAAGGATCTTTGTGCTCTGGGTTGTCTTTCAGTCTTAATCCTTTTCCCTGAGATGTGAATATGTAGTTTGTACACACCACTATCTCCTAATCAAAACTCCGCACTGTTCACTTGGTTTAGAGCATTTGAAGTCACTTGGGAGAGAAAGAAAAGGGCTTCATTAGCACCTTGGCTTTGAAGCACATGAGATGGCAGTATGACAGTCACATTACAGGGCCTTGAGCTATATAAATCTGTATTATCTGGTTATGTCCACAATGGTACAGACATGGAAGAGGAAAGTAAAAGCCTCATGGGGGGGGGACTCGTAGAAATGGAGCTAGATTAAGACAGACTTGCTGGCTTCTCCTCTCACTTAGAATTCATGAATGGGATGCAGAGATCTTTTCTACTTAGTGTCTAGGAGACTGAAGAAAGATGGTATGGGGAGATGAGGAAGGGCAGCCAATACCTGCTGCAGCTGCTGAGGTACGGTCAACAGGAAAGAGGTTTTGCTGGAGGGTCTTTGGAACAGGGCTTGGTCTCAGCATCAGTACCATTCTTACACACATTCATAATACACCATAATACTCAAGACATATAAGGATTGAGTCCTTCCTTGTGTTGGGGCCATACTGTGCATTTACTGACTAGTTTCTAATAGTGACTTTCTCCATAGTAATAATAATAAAGAAAAAATGGCTCTGGATAGCAAATGCCCCCTGGGGAACAGAGTCAAGCCAATTTGAGAGTCCTTGGTTCACAGTGTCTAGATTTTTAACTTCATTCAAGATAATCTCAGTTTCCCATCTCACCCCTGTACTCTGGGCCCCACTCATCTGTAATTTCTCATTTCAATGTTCATATCCCCACCTCCCCACCGCTACCCCATCCCCAGCTCCAGGTCTTTTTGTGCACACTCTGTGCCACGCGGTGTCCTTCTCCATCCTCTTCCAAAGCATATACTTTGGGAACATAAGTCTACAGGCCTTCCAAAATTAGCCCCAATGTAGTCTTAGTTGTTCCCTACACGGCAAAGGGATGAAGCCCCCTACAGCTCCGCACTTGGTTCACAGCCCACTGTTCCATCCCCATGTGATCCTGTCAGCTTGATAATCAATCTTAACCATCACACCCATAAAGGTACTGTGCCAGCCAGATATACAATAAGCCAAAAACATCGTGACAGCTGCCCTGAACCCCCACTACCATATAAACCCCCTGGAGCCAGCAGGACTATTCTGGAGCCTAGAAAAGACTCTTTGTGGCAGAGAAGCCAAGAGAGTCCTCTGGAGAGAGCTGGTTTAAGACTGTCCTACGGGGCTGGTTTAGGCCCTATCTGCACACCCAGCCTCCTCAAGGCTCAGGGGTCCAGATTGTTGGTGCCATTTACTGTGTCTGTGTCCAAGTGTGAAATGTAGAAGAGAGTCTCTCAAACAAAACAAAACCCAACATCTCCCTTTGGGACACGACAGTCATTCCTTAAAACTTGGCGGCTGAAAGTGTCCCCAGTGCTTTTTTGAATAAAGGATAATTTATTTTCATGGTGTACTCCTGTTTTCTGTTTAAATTCTTTATCCCACACACATTGCTTATTTTTACCATGGAGAAATGAAGTCCCATGCTCTTCTCTGAATGTGAGTCTTCATATGTGGAACTGAGGCGACAGAGTGGTAGTGATGGCCCCAGCTGTCTGGCCCCGGCTAATGAGCTGACAGGCTTGTCCTTGGGACTCCGGTGGGATTTTCCCCTCCCTTACTTAGCCTTCCAGACAAGCTCATAATGGCCGCACTGGCAAGGTATGTGGGCATCCACCGTCATCTAGAGCGCAGCAGTCAAATTATCATTCTTTTCCTAAAAACAAGAATTCCTTTTTTCCAGATTTTTTTTCATAGACTGAGCTTAGTTAGGGTAGAAGCAGAAGAAGCAGTTCGGGAGGCAAACAAACAAACAAACAAACAAACAAAAAACAACTGTATTTCTTCCAGAGAGTCCAAAAAGAAAAAAAAGAAAAGAAAAGAAAAGGAAAAGGAAATGGCCGGGGAAGGAGCAGGAGACAGAGGTAGAGAGAGAGGGAGGAAGCCTGTGATGGGAGGAAGCTCAGAGGAAGTGTGGCAGAGGGAAAGAGAACCAGGAAGCAGGAGCCAGAGACCCTGATAAAGGTCAGGTCAGATGTGTGAGATCAGTTACTTAACAGGGGTGATCTCCAACAACTGTCTGAGCAGCTAATTTCACCAAGCTGCCTCTTATCCTCATTTTCTGAGAAAGTGGGGGGCGGGGGTGTGTTCCAATGGCCCTGCAGGTTTGCAGAGCTTCCCTGGAGATGCCCATGCTTCCGGGCAAAAATGTCCTCCTATGCCCCATCTCCTCAGCTACCCTCACCGTTTTACCACAGGCTGTAGACTGTCATTTTCATTTTTTCCTCCTACATTCTTGAAGAGGCAGTTCAAACCCTACCAGGACAGAGCGGGTTTAATTAGATTCTTAGAATAAAAAACACCATCATCTGGGAAGAAAAAAGAATCGCCGGATGAGTCATGGAAATTACAAAACTTTGACTGCAGCGCCACCTGCTGGAAATGACGGCAGCCAAACAACCAAAGGTTGAAAGTCCCCGCTGACGACAACCCTCCACCCACATTGAAATTTAAGTAATTTAAATTACTTTTAAATTTAAAATTTAATGACAGCAAAAGACTATTTTCTCTTGCAGAAAGGGGACACCTGAGATCCTTCCTCACAGAGCTTAGCACAGCCAAAGACAAGATAAAAATCTCATGACATGTGTAGAGAGAAAAGCCTAAACCAGAGATAGCTACCAACGGTCTTGCTAATGACTCTCAAAGTCCCTCAAATTGATGACGTCCAGGATCTAGTTAAGCCAAGAGCCCACTTCCTTATCCTAAAACGAGACTGTTATGGTTAAGTATGCTTGTCAGCTTGATTCAATAAAGAAGCACATAAGATATGTAAGTATCCACAAGGGTATTTTCGGAGACAGCTGGGCCATCGGGACTCTGATAGGAGTGGATGAATCCTTGGATGTATCTGAACATGACAGATGGTATTACTGGGATGTGGTGGGAATAAGTGGTGGGGCCTTGATGGAGGAAGTAGGTCTTGGTGACAGGTCCCCCAGGACATCTTGCCCTTCAGAATCCACTGTTCTCTGCTTCATAGCCATCAAGATGCAAACTGATCTTCCCCACCATGAATTCTCCACCACCACCACTGTCTGACACCTCTGAAACCATGGCCACGATTCACAACTCATGCCTTAAAGTTGTTCTCAAGCATCTTGGCAATGTCAAGGAAAAGGGGACACGGAGACAAGCCTCTCTACCTTCTGGACTCGCATCCTCGACTGCTAAACAAGCCCAACCAGGAAAGCCAGGGGTATTCATAAGAAAAACAAAGGAAAACAATGGAAACATGTGCAGAGATTGAGTGAAAACTGGGTCATGCCAGGTCCTGTGACTAGAGATTGAAGAGAGCCACACAGGGCCTCGTGCTAAGAGCAGCTAACCGATAACAAACGGATTTTGATACATATTTGACAATCTCTTTCAAGATTTCCAGTAAGAGGAACGTGCTAGCATCCCCATCAACCCACTGGCTGGAGTTATTGCAAGCTTTTATATTTTTAATAATGAACTCTGGTTTTCTGCTATTCTGGCCTACATTTCTTTCTTTACAGTAAGAGTTGGGCATCTTTTCAGACGTAAGAGCTGAATAAATTAATGAATAATTACTGTGCATTGTCCAGCCACATAATTGCCCTTCGTGACTGTCTTCTTTTTTTTTCTGATGTTTTTACATTACTTAAATTATTTTCTATTTGTATATTATGTGTGGGTGTGGGTGTGACATGAATGCATGTGGAGCTCAGAGGACACCATTCAGGTATCAAGCCTTCCACCATGTGGACCTTGGGGATTGAACGCAGATTGGCTGGCTGTAGGCTTGGAGGCAGGTGCCTTCCCTACTGAGCATCTTGCTGGCCGGGGCTTATGTCTGTTCAAGGGCCTGATAGGAACTGTGCCAGGGAAAGACATTGTCTCCTCCTTGTCATGGTGACTGCATTTTGCCCAATTTATCATTTGTCCATAAGACAAATATTTACATTTGTTAGTCACAAAAATAATCATTTTTGGGTTTTACGGGATTCTAGGTTTTATATACAAACAGAACATCTTTTTTCTCTCTTAAAATCTGTCGTTATTTTAAGGATGCAAATCTGTCCTAATTGTTACTGACTTGAATAGAAAGATTGGCATTCATTTCTACCATTTTCGCCTCAGGGGCTTGTACATGGTGTCAATTCCATTTATTGATGTCTTTTTGTATTTTATGATTGTAGAAAGCAACTTTATCATGGTTTAATTTCTGTGATTATTTATATGTACTTCGAGTTACTCTATTCAGTTCCAAAGGAGTGCAAAAATACCTAACTTAGCCATCACAGTGTCAGTATCTTGTTCATGTCACTCTTTTGGGACATTTCCTTTTGAGAGAAATTTTAGAATCATCCTCTCAGCCCCTTGACATTCACACACAACCCAACCATGCAGGTGTTTAGTGAATGGCTCACAGAAAGGCTTTGCTGTCTCTGGCCAGCAACAGATCCTTTGTCTTAATTTTCCCCTCCCAAACCTAAGTGCTCAAGGACAGTAGTTTTTCTGATTTGCATATGAAATGTTCCCAATAGGCTCCTGTGTTTGAACACCTGGTCTCTGGCTGGTGGTGCTATTCAGGGAGGTTACAGAACCTTCAGAAGGCAGATTTTCACTGGAGGAAATATGTCTCTGGGGGAGGGCCTGTGAGGTCATATTTCTTAGCTCTACTGGCTGTTGCTTAAGTATGGCTGGCCTCCTGCTCCTGCCTTCATGACATCTCTCTGCTGCTTGTCTTCCCTGTAAGGATGGACTCTATCCCTCCAGTACTGTAAGTCACAATAAACCTTCTCTACCCGGAGTAGCTTTTGGTCAGGGTATTTTATTCCAGAAACACAACCATCATCTGAAAAGCAGATTATACAAGTTACATGCAACAACAGGAAAGCTGAAACATCTGTTAACTTTTCCCAGGACCAAAAGAGAACTTTTAGGACAAGACACTCAGTATAAAAGCAAACGTATCAGCTCTTTTAGATATATTGTTTAAATTTTAGTGATGTCAGGTAAAGTCAACAAGTCAAGTCAAAAGCAAAGCTTCTGAACACTCTGCAGGAGAACATCCTATCTCCTGTCTTGGGATGTATGAGTAACAAGCTGACGTGAGTGCATAGCTCCCAATCCTAACTATATTTCTCAGCAAGTCTACCAATTACTGAGCTGAACAAACACAGGTCCGTAAACGACAGAAGTGGTCCTTTACGCTGTGCTAAAATGAAAATGGCTGTAGTGTGAGAAACCACTCAACCTTTCAGTGGGCCCGGTGCCTCCTCTCCTAGTCTGGGAATTAGGAGATGTGCAGTTAGTTGGATGGGGGATGTGGCGTGGCTTTATTACAAGTTCAGGAGCTTACCGTCAACATGTCATCACATTTCATGTCTGGCGTATCACCATCTTCACTTTTATTATAGAACTTCCGGAAGAAATTGAATGCCACGACAGTGTACAGGTACACAACGACAGCTAACAAGCCAACAGTCAACACGAGCTGAAAGCAAAGTGACATTTAGCATATATCAGGAATACAGGATGTATGACCGGTATAATTGACAGCAGCGTGGGAGGGAAGCGCTCTACCAACACACCTGGACTTACTGGCGAAAAGCCAGTATGATTCATACCCTCATTATTGCCACCTTCTTAGCTCACAAGTGAAGCTCATTTGCACATTTTCTTTATCAGTCTGTCAAAGTATTTTATGCTGAGCTTGATAGATATTAGAAAGCAGCTTTATGGCTCACATTGCTACCCTCTAACTATCTGGTGGAAGATATTGTACAACATACTCTCCTGCATTATGAGCCAAGTCTTTATTTATGTGTTTGTATGTGTACCTGCTTGTATGTATGTGCGCCATGTGTGTATAGTCCCTGAAGTAGCCAGAAGATAGTGTGGGATCCCATGGGACTGAAGTTCCATGCAGTTGTGATCCACCCAACATGGGTTCTAGGAACTGAACCAGGATCCTCTTCTGCAAGAGCAGTAAATGTTCCATCTGCTGTGCTGTCTCTCCAGCTGTTCAGTGTGCTGGGAGCTCTGTCACAACCCACCAAGTGGCAAGTGAGCAGAGTGCACAGGGTTCTGTCTGTCATGGTGCCTTTGAATTGCCATGACACAGTGTTATCATAACCTTAAGTAACATGTGTAGGAGCTACTTACCAGACTTTAGAAAAGAAGGGATTATGGTAATGGCAGTAAAGGTGGCTGCAGTTCCAGTGGTTGGACGGACACTGATTGTAAAATGTACTGAGCTAGAGAAGCTATTAATTCAGATAATTAGCAGAGAATTTTTAAGCACCAATTGGACCCATGAAACAACAGATGAATAAGTACCAGTATACTTTTGCACCAAGTCACAGTAATGGAGAGATCCAGCATGAATAGCTGAGTCCCATCAGAATGTCAGTGGGTTTTCTGGACCTAGACTAGTTATTCCCTATGTCAGCATGCCATTGTTAAGCTTAAAGGATCATTAAGATTTTATTCAATTAAAAAAGTAGAGAAAATATCTTATTAAATTTAACTGCAATTAAATCTTGTTACCAATGCAACTAATGCATCTAGATTGTGCAACAGCTTTTGGCACAGCATAGTATTAAATGGAACAAACACTGTCTCATAAGCAAAACAAACTAGTTTCTTCGGTGCTTAACACAGATGATTCTGAGTCTGCTGGATTTGTTCTCAGTCTTCACAGAAGCTGACAAGGGATTGTTATTGGTTGCACTTTACCAAAAAGGGATTTGATATTGACAAATATTAATTCACTTATCCAAGATCACACAGTGAATCCATCAAGTCAATCCTTAAACTCAGGTTACACGGTCTTTGGAATTACTAATCAAAATTTATAAAATTAAAGACACAGACCATCCAGCCATGAGAGGTCTTTAAAGCCATATATTGTCACCCAAGGCCAGGATTTATATTCGCAGGCTCTTTAGTTCCTCTAAAGGAAAGATGACCTTTTACCTGTTTGCCATTGTGGGTAACTGAGGACAGGATGGTTCTCAAGGTCTTGAATCCCATCGCGATGTCAAGGAGGTGAGCAGCAAAAAAAAAGTTGTTATAGTGTCCAAGAACAGACATGGTCATATACCAGGCTAGGTACAGGAAGGACTGTCAGGAACAAAGAATGATAAGATGTGTCAGATCCCACAGTAAAAACAAACTGGTAAGAGCTGCTCCCAACTCTCTCCATGCTAACCACTGCACTCACCATTTTCTTTCTAGACTATAATTCTTCAGATCTAATTAGCTGGATTTAATCTTTGCACATTTTATCTTTACTTAGTTTGTTATAAAAGGCTCAGTGTAATTTTTTTCCTTTAACTACACAAACTGTTTTCACCCTCTCACAAATAATATAAAAGATCACCCTACATTCTGACGGCAGGAGCTTGGTGCTATTTTATATGGAGAATTCCTTGTTATTGGGACTGCCCTGTAAGGATACACTAGACTTCAAAGAACTCCCGCTAGATCACAAGAAATGCCATTGAATGTCACTGAAGGACAAGACTGTCTTGGTGCAGGAACCCTTGTCTACAGTCAACCCAAGAACCCTGCAACTTTGATTCCTTCTCTTCTCCTCTGCTCTTCATTTATCTACACACTAATCTTGTTAAATCTATTAGTTAAAATCTACTGTCCCTGAGGAGTTTAAGGCAGTATTGCACTTTGCATGAACTAACGTAAGTCCTAGAGCAAAGCACTCCTTGATGTCACTAACATCTGTAGTGACCTTAACTACATAACTGGTGCTGCCTGGAGAAGTCTCCTGAACTGTAACTGAAGGATTATTACTTTTTAATTCTCTCTCTCTCTCTCTCTCTCTCTCTCTCTCTCTCTCTCTCTCNCTCTCTCTCTCTCTCTCTCTCTCTCTCTCTCCCTCTCCTCCCATGTGTGTGTGTGTGTGTGTGGTGTGGTGTGTATGTGTGTGTCCTGTGTGTAGGTATGGGCACACAACACAGTGCTCTCAGAAGCCAGAAGAGGGACTCAGCTCCTCAGGAACTGTAGTTACAGAAAGTTATGAACTGCCCATTGTCAGAGTTGGAAACCAAACCCAGGTCTTCTGCAAGAGAGCAGGAGCTCTGGATTGCTGCTGAGCCATCTCTCCAGCTTCCTGAACTGTAATTCATGTAAATGATTCACTTCTGTTAGGGTAAAAATGTCCATGTTTGGTGGGGGCAGTGAAGATGCAGGATAGAAGCCCAGTGTTGGCTTCAGCTCCTTGGAGCCGAGTTTCTCCTACAGATGCTGTGTCCGGACGGCATCCACTCACAGAAGAGGAGGAGAACTGTTGTTCTGATTCTAATCTTAGCTTTTAACAAGAAGAAAAATGGTGTGTCTGGGGCCATGCAGGACTTCATAACCAATGAGGGACTGAAGCTAGGAAAAGAAAAATGGCATTCGAAAAAGTCACTGAGGAGTTGGCAGGAAGGGTTAGAAATGATACTCTTGCCCTAGGACAGGAAGGAGGAGTAATTTCACAAGCTATCAAACAGTGAAAAGCCTGAGAAAAGGGACACATGGGGAACACGAGAGGAAGATGAAGCCAATGACTGACAAACTAGTCATGCCTGTGCTGTTGGTTGACATGGAGGTACCTGTAAGTCTGGGTGACAGATGGAGAACAGGCAGCTCCTAGCATTGGTACTCTGCTCATATTTATACTAAAAGTTACCCTCTTTGCATGATAAAAAAAATGCCACTGCCAGTCCCACATTTCATCTGATTATTGTCTTCATTGCTTTTCAGAGACCAGCTAAACTATTGAAGACCTTACAACTTGTGAGAAGTGACTGGCCAAACAGAAACCATGAAACTGCAAGTGACTGACAGCCTAAGGGGTCTCAGAAATATGTCTGAAGCTTGTCTAGGCCGTCTTCAGGATTAACGCACACCCAAGTTCTCTGGATGACAAGAAACTCCACGGACATTAAAATATTAAGGCCAGACTCACTTGGGAAAAAGAGGGTTGTGCAAGAACTGTGGCATGGAGAATGCCCCCAGTGTGCCCAAGCCAGAGTGTACATACTGCCTGGGTGGAAGGATGCCAACTGAAGCAGGAGTTGGGCAGCTTCTGCTCATTGAGAAGTTTTCCATCGTTAGATGAGAAAATACACGCAAGCTGGTATTCTAAGTCTATGGCTATGAACGGTACTAAAAAGATAAGTTGTGAAGATCTCAGAAGTACCTCTGATGATAGGTGGAGGGGTAAGGATGGAGGGATGACAATTTGCTGTTGTCACAGACTTTAGAGATGAGGAAACTGGAACATTCACTCTAAAAACCAGTGTTACACAGTGAGGTGCAGAGACAGCTTTTGATAATGGATGACTAGATTCAATCATGTTTAAGTATATACTTGGGCCATATGTTTAGTGTCTAAAGCTTTTTGGTAAGGATAAATCAAGAATAATAACACAATGACTTAATGTACTTAATTTTGGAGAAAAAGTAAGTACCACTATTTTTTAAATTAGGTTAAAAACATACATGAAGCAATATATTTCACCATGACATTTTCATAAATACCTTGCTTTGGTTGTTTCTCCATCCACCCACCTATCTATTCACTACCAGTATTCCTCCTCCTACTCATCTTCCTCTCTAGCACAAATATTTGTTTAATTTTTATTTAGGTATGTTTTGAGCATCTGCAAACCTTTGCAATATACCATGGTCCTCTGAAACATAAATGAAAATTTTCAAGTTTTTCTTATATTGATATACAAGTTAGGCTGGTTAACGTGTCTGTGCTCGGGTCTCTCTCAGACGCATGCTTATTAACTGCATTGGTGTCTGGCTAGCTTCCTCAGGTGACCTCCTTCTCTCTGCAAGAGCCCCATAGAGTCATCTAAGGAGAGTGAAAGAGGCTTACATTGTCCGTGAACACGACTCCGAGCTTCCACATCTGGTACTTCACATCAATAGAGTTCAGTCTGCAACGACAGAAGAAAAGGCAGATATTGGTATTAATAGAGACTTAGGCGTGTGAGAACCTGTGGGCTTGCACCTGTTGTGGGCAAAGCTGTACACCTGTTAGGAGGACGGCACTCAGGAGATCACTTGTCCTCAGGTAAAAGTGAAGAGCTGAGACCTGCTCTGGAGAGACACCAGTGCTCTATGGTGACCTCTAGAGGGACCTGGGAAAGAAAACAAAATAGCACCACCTCTCTCTTCAGTAACTTAAATGTATCTTCATCATCAACACTATTATTGTGCATAGTATTTAAGACATGTGTGTATGGTCTGTGTATGGGTGTGTGTGTGTGTGTGTGTATGGTGTGTGTGTATGGTATGTGCATGTATGTGTTTGTGTGTATGTTCAAGCACACACACGTGATAGCACAAGTGTGGAGGTCAGAGGACAGCCTGCACTTTGTGGTCTGGGATTGGACCAAGGTTGTCAGGTTTGTCTGCCCTTCCCCACTGAGCAACCTCAGCATCCCATCCTGTTATTTAAAAACAGCCTTTTCTTTTTTTTACTGCATTATAACTTAATCTACCTTCTACATGCCCCTTATTCCTAGAAACTATACAAAGCTAATTAACATGTGTGCTTCAAAAGTTAACTCAGTAAAATTTTACTGTGCATTTTAACTACCTCTTAAAAAATATTTGCTTCTATTTTATGTCTATGGATATTTTGCCTACATCTAGGTCTATGTACCACATTCGTACAATGCTCAGAGAGGCCAGAAGAGGGTGTCTGGTCCCCTGGAACTGGGTTTCTAGGCAGTTGTGAATCGACCATTGTGAGTGCTGGGAACCAATCCCTGTCCTCTCCAAGAATCACAAGTGCTCTCAACCATTCAGCGGTCTTGGCAGGCTCTTGAAAACAGATTTGGGCTGTGTTTCTTGGTCTGGGGTGGGGTGGGAGAGGGAGATGGATATAGAGAAAGAGAGGGAGAAAGAGATAAAGATAGAGAGATAGGAAATCGAGAAACAGAGAATAAGAATATGTGGTCATATGTGCAGGTAATTTAAGGCCAAAACAGGAACAACCTTACTTTAGTTGGTGAAAAAAACTAAACTTAAAATATACCTTGAAGGTTTAAAATATACCTTGCAGGTTGAGAATTCTGTTTACAGTTAAAAAGACATTCCTGTTTGTTTGGTGATAAATCCTAGCTAAGAGAGGTCTATTTGTCCTATGTTAAGTCCCTGCTAATTAAGGCTTCTATTTATAATCAACAGCAAGTCTGTTGTAAACTGTGTATAAAGGCCATTCACTTGATGTACATCCTTGCTTTGTTCCTCCTCTTTTCATTGCATCCTTTTAACTACAAATAATCACCAATGCTCTCAGCTTTGTGAACACTTCTCTCTCCTACAAGAGAGACTTCAAGAGACCAGTGGGGACTGCTCTCTCAAATCCCAACTTAGGGATAGATAGCCCACTGGCCAGTCTTGGGTGTACCCAAATACAGCTTGCTTTAACTTGGACTATCATGGACTTGGTCCTTTATTTCTCTAGAATTTCAGGATCAGCAGTTTGGGTGTGTGTGTGTGTGTGGTATGCTTTTGTATGTGTATAGTATGAGTGTGTGTTTACATGTGCATGGGGTGTACTCTATGCCTGTTGGTGTGAAGGCCAGAGGTTGACTGGTTGTCTTCCTCAGGTATTTTAGTGAACCTCACCGTTTTGGCTAGACACAGGACAGCAAGCCCCCAGAACCCACATGTCTCCACCTCCCAACACTGGGATTACAGACATGCTCACCCACACCTGGCTCTATATGGCTGCTGGAGATCCGAACTCTGGTCCTCATGCTCGTACAGCAAGTGCTTTTACCATTGAGCCATCTCCCTAGCCTCATTGTCCTTCTTGTTTTGCATTGCAGTAGAAAGGGTTTCTTTTTTCAAATAACAAAAGCTTGCATGAACACATACATTTATCTTACGACTAAATTTTATAAGCGAGAGCACTGTTTGTCGCCTTTTTTAATTTTCTCTTTGTAGTGCTGGGGCATGGACCTAGGACTTGAACTTGCTGAGTGAATGCTCTCCCACTGAGCTGCAGTCCCAGCCCTTTGTTTTCTGCCTACAGTCACCCCACCAGCTCTCTCTCCATTTCCCTTCAGGCAGGATTTAGCCCTCACCTACTCTCCACAGGACTAGACCCTCCTCCTATTGTGGCTCCCAGCATGCCTCTTAGCTGCTGCTAAGGCTGCACCTGCCTGGGAACCCATCTCTACTACTGATCTGTGACCTCCCTGGCATCAAGTACTATCAAACAAATTAAATGGCCCTCCATCCGTCTATGATGAGTGAATATATCCGAGTGTTTCTTACCTACAGGGAGGAAGAGAAACACTTATTTACCAAGTTGCATGGGTGGATAAATACTGTAAATATTGATTATCTGCTTATAAATGGGTCTTGTGATGATAAAAGTTCATTTCTGAGTAAATACTCACTGTGTGGATTGTGGATTGTTTTTGAATCTGGGTGGACACATCAAGGAGACAGGCACACAGAAGCCTGCTACACTTTGAGGTCTTGACCTTCTAAATGTTTCAGTAAAGACTCAGAACAGGAAAGTTCTTTTTCCTCTACCTTGTATATTCTGTCCTGGATCTTCATTCAGATTTCATTATCCATATTTAAAGGTGATAAGAACATAGATTTTTTTTCGGGCCTTTGGCAAGCAGTAAATCTTGAAAATATTTATTACATAAAACAGTGAAAGGTTTTCTCAATTTAAAAATTGTTAGCTTAGGTGTGTGTATGAGTATGTTGTGTATCCGTGTATGTCCCAGATCATGTGTGTAGAAATCAGAAGACAATTTGTAGAGTCAATTCTCTCCTACCATTGTGGAGTCTGGGAATGAAACTTAGATCATCAGGCTTGGCAGCAAATATGTTTACTGCTGAGCCATCTTACTAGCCCATCACCAAATTTAATATTGTCCAATGTTACTAGCCCATCACCAAATTTAACACTGTCCAATGAAGAAACAGTCTAAAGCTTTCCTCCTATTTTTAAATATTTTTGGTGGTGGTGTTACAAATATTACTAAGAAAAATGTATAACTCAGCAAAACTATACAATTCTGTCAGTCACCAGTGACTGCTGATGAGGGGTTCTGAATCCCTCACACCCCACTTCTTGTTTCAAATGACAAAGTAAAGGCCTAGGCTTCTGATACTCTCAGTGTCCTTCTTCATGTGACACACTGTAAACACCACAGGGTCTCATGGAACTCAGGCTGGCCTAGGACTTGTGTAGCTCAGATTGGCCTTGAACCTCTGATCCTCCTGTCACCATATTCTAAATTCAGGCATTACAGACATGCACTTCCATGGCCCCCACACACACCACAGACACACACACACACCATACATACGTACATAAACACACATACATACACATGCACACATACAGCACACGTACAACATACACACACATATCACATAGACGCACATACCACACACACCACACACAGAGACATAGACACAGTATACACATGCATACACACAAACCACACACACACCACACACAGACACACACACCATACATACATAGACACACATACATATACATGCACATGCATACCACACACTGACACACCACACACACATATCGCATAAACACACATATCATACACACACACACACACCACACACAGAGAGTCATAGACACGGTCCACACACTCACATACACACATATACCATACACAGACACACTACATAGACACACAACATAGTATGTATGAGGTTGAGAGGACACCTTGCAGGAGTTGGTTCTCTCCATCAGCCACGTGGGTCTGAGAGATCTAACTTGGGTTGTCAGGATGCATGGCTAGTACCTTAACTCACAGAGCCATATCGCGTGCTCCAAAATCACATTGTATTTAAAGACATAGAAAACCTGTGATGAATGAGATCGTTAACCAAAGCATCTTCCTAATTCCAGGTGCAATATTTTTCTAAGACAAAATGAGTTTCCAAAGCCATTATCTCATCTATCACAGACTGAGGCCACAAGCACACAGATAAGACATGCTGGGCTGGGGACACGGTTCAGTGGAGCAGTACTCACTCACATGCTCACACATGATTTGATACCTGTTGCTGCAAAGCAAGCTAACAAAAACAAAACCCAAGTAAAGCTGGTTTCTCCAGGGAAAGGGATTGCACACTGCTTCTAAAACAAAGAAGAGCCTGGGTGGTAAAGTGGCATCGAGGAGAAGTGAGTGTGCTCTACTTGACTGCAGAAATCCCGCTGCTCACATGAGCTAAGTAGGCAGGGGCAGGAATTGACCCTTCTTACGGTGGGCACATGTGCCTGAGAGAGAGAGCTGGAAGGAAACTGGCAGCACCAAGGGAGTATGATCCAACTCATTTGTATCTTTCTAGGTAACAGCAGTTTTACAAGAGTGCATTTAAACAGTACTTCATTTTGAAGTAAATTTTCAAATAACAGGGTAACATAGTGCTTTGGCACACTAATGTTTTGCTATTTAAGAACTTTAACACTGAGATAGGAACTTTGGATCCATTTTAATAAAGGAACTACATACACATCGTCTGTTTTCAAAGCACGCAATATAACCTCCTTCCAAAAAGACCCCTTCCCCAGTCGGGTAGTGGTGGCTCATACCTTTAATCCCAGCACTCAGGAGGCAGAGGAAGGCAGATCTCTGTGAATTCAGGGCCAGCCTGGTCTAGGAGAGCTAGTTCCAGGACAGGCTCCAAAAGCCCTGTCTCAAAAAAAAAATATTTCCCCAAAATGTAGTTCTATATTTTGCTTTGTGTGTATTTGACTTTCAGGAGGACCAGAGGTTAGAAAAGGTGATTTAAATCAGGAATGGTGGATTTTCTTGTTGCTCTTCTCTCATTGTATGTAAATAACAAGGAAGGAATCTTCAAACATTGATAGGAGCCATATCTGGTGGCTCATATTTGAAATCACAACACTCCAGAAATAAGAGCAGGAAGATGGTGAGTTGGGCCTCAGGAGCTACCAGTCAGTTCCAGGCCTTCCTGGGATATTATATAATGATTTTTAGGTCAGCCTGGGCTACATGGCAAGAGCCTGTCTCAATAACAATAACAACAACAATAATAACAACAACAATGACAACAATAAGTTAATAGGAAAATATCCCTTCATTCTAAAGCTTCAAACGCTCATGTCCTGGCTAGTTTTATGTCATCTCCACACAAGCTCAAGTTATATGATTGGAGGGAACTTCTGTTGAGGAAACGTCTTCATAAGATCTGACTATAGAGTATTTTCTTAATTAGTAATTGATGGGGAAGTCCCAGCCCCTTGAGGGTGATATCATCACTGGGTTGGTGGTCCTGGGTTCTATAAGAAAGTTGGGTAGTGGTGGCACATGGTTTTAATTCCAACACTCAAGAGATAGACTTAGGAGGATTTTTTAGTTCAAGGCCAGCCTGGTCTATGGAGTGAATACTAGGAAAGTTCTTTCTTGAAAACCACACACACACACACACACAAACACACACACACACAGAGACACACACACACACCACGAAAGGAAAGGAAAGGAAAGGAAAGGAAAGGAAAGGAAAGGAAAGGAAAGGAAANAAGGAAAGGAAAGGAAAGGAAAGGAAAGGAAAGGAAAGGAAAGGAAAAGAAAGAGGCTAAGCAAGCCATGAGCAAGCCAGTAAGCAGCACCCTCCAAGGCCTCTGCATCAGCTTTGGCCTCCAGGTTCCTGCCTTGTCTGGGTTCCTGTCCTGACTTCCTTCAATGATGAACATGCTGTGAAAGTATAAGTCAAATAAACCCTCTCCCCACCAACTTGGTTTTTGGTCACGGAGTTTCATCACTGCAATAGAAACCCCAGCTAAGAAAACCCAGAGGTATGAAAGTTGACTTCTTTTGCGCTTGCAGTTTTCCTCTGTGAGGGAAATCGGTGAGCTAGCGAGGTCAGACATGCATCCCTGTCCCACCCCACCTGTAGAGTAGAAGAGTCACTCACACGGCAGACAAGGAGCTGTCTTTCTTGGGCTTCTTCTTCTCTCTTGCATCGCTGAAATCCAGGGCAGCTTTATCCATGCCCAATAACTCACTGATTCTGTCTCGCCCATAGAACTCTCCATACTTATCCATCACCTGCACTCAAGGGAGAAGTATGTTATTGACCTTAACCATTAGGTACATCCCTTACACGCGTATACAACAGTAGCAAATTTTTTTCTCACCATATATTTTGCTAGATTTTAAAGAACACTTAGCCATCTAATTTACAGTTCATCTTCTGATGTCATGCTGTTGAAGATGTAAATAAGTCTATAGGATTTTGAATAACTCATCTCTGAGGAATGAGATCTCTCCTTCTAGTAAGGGAGGCACAGGGAAGATGTTCTGCAGTAAAAGATTGGGATGGTGGGGGAGGCAGGAGGAAAGTGACCTTCAGTCTTTCACCAGGAATTTTGTCAGATTACTTGTGACTGCCACAATATGTAAGCTTTGTCCTCTACCTCATGTGCTGTACCAGCTGTGTATTAATAATAGCATCCTATTGTACAGACTACAAAACTGGGGAGATGGAAGTCAGAGAAGGGCCATGTAAAAAGCCAAGCATGGTAGCATGTGCCTGTAATCACAGCACTGGGAAGGCAGAGACAGGTGGGACCATGAGGCTCACTGGTTGGCCAGCCTAGGCTAACTGGGAAGCCTGAGGATCCAAGGAAAGGCCATGTCTCAAAATAAGGTGGACAGTTCCTGAGAAACAATAGCCAAGGTGGACCTTGGCTTCTACACCCATGTATGCACCTGTGCACACATTCTCTCTCTCGCACACATCTGTGTACCCCAATACACATAAGCATGTATACACATACATACATATGCACACACACACACACAAAGACATAAAGGAAGGATGAAAGAAAGCTTGTTGCTTGTATATGGTTTGCAGCTCAGCAGAAATCCCAGCAGGTCCAAATCTGTGACCTGCCGTTCTCACCCTTAAGTTCAAGTACCCAGGTGTAATGGTTCTACAGAATAGCCAAAATGGAAGGAATAGGGACATCAAAGAAAGAAAAGCAGAATAGATCATTAATAGGAGGAAGAGGGAAAAGGAGAAGGCAAGCAAAGGATGAGGCACCCAGGAGACCAAGCTGGACAAGAGAGAAGAAGACAGAGGGAACCCGGACAGAACTGGTTTAAAGAACTAAAACAGATCTCTCCAAATGCACAAAACAGGTTAAGTAAATGAAAGTCTTGAAGAAAAGTAGTAGTTAAAATGACTACAGCAGCCAGGCAATGGTGGTGCACGCCTTTAATCCCAGCACTCGGGAGGCAGAGGCAGGTGGTTCTTTGTGAGTTCGAGGCCAGCCTGGTCTACAACAGCTAGTTCCAGGACTGCAGAGAAACCCTGTCTCGAAAAACAAAACAACAACAATAACAAAATGACTACAGCACAGACTTTTCAGGCTGACTAAACCAATCTGCTGTGTGGTGTTTCTCAGTGCTGAAGATGGCCTGGCTGGCCTGTATGGAATTTCTACAGGGAACAGCCTCACTCTTCTCCGTAGAGGACAAGGCCACCGGTTTGTAATGGAAAAGCCAGGAATGAGTTGATGTGTCTTTCTCTCTTTCCCTACTTCGTGTGTGTGTGTGTGTGTGTGTGTGTGTGTGTGTGTGTGTCTGTGTGTGCGCATGCAAGTGTGTATGTGCGTGCATGTGCACATGTGCCTCTGTGTGTGCGTGTGTGCACACATGCCTGTGTGTGTGCAAGCATGTGCTTGCATGCCTCTGTGTGTGTATGCATGGATGCGTGTGTGCATGCACACGTGCATGCCTGTGAGGATGAGCACACATCTCTGAGTGTGTGTAGAGGACAAAGATCAGTGTCAGTTGGCATCTTTAGTCTTTCTCCAGTGTATGACTTGAAACAGGAACTCTCACTGAACCTGTAACTCAGCATTTCAGTCAGGCTAGCCGGTCAGTCAATCCTCCAGACCTCGGCTCTGCATCTCCCTGGTGCTTGGACCCCAAGCATGCACTACACCAGCCTGTGTGGAGGCCAAGGATGCACACCCACGACCTCACATCACACAGCAGATATTTCCCAACTGTGCTATCTCCCTAGTCCTGATCTTGCTAATTTTTTTGACATAGATATATTGCCTGCTCCAGAAATACTTTTGGTTTAATATTTAGAAACACTCTATTACATCAAAAACTTCATGGACATAAAATATTCAAAATGTCCATTTAAAATTATTTTAAAATAATCTTTCAAAATGTTGGCCTAATTTAGATATGCATATATGCATTGGTGTAATAAACTCAAAGTGCCAGTTCACAAGGCCACAAAAATGCATGTAGGTACACATAACAATCATCAAATATAGATTCTTTCCATCAGGAAGCATGGAAATACATGTGTACACCCACACAAACACCACACACACCACACACATACACACACACTGCACCTAATGATACAGTGAAACTACATGCAAGTGCTTAATGTATGCTCCATCTCTGTATAAGGTGGGAAGAAAAAATTTCAGTGTCTCCTTTACAACCACCTTTGGAACAGTACTGAATTGATAAAGACACAGAAGATCTCTTCACATTACAGGTGCGCCTGTGCCAGTGCACATCAAGTTGGCATTCACCATGAAACATGAATCAGCAAGGACCTGGGAGTGGTGGCTCATGCCCGATACCTCAGTATTCTCCAGAAACTGAGGGAAGAAGATTGCAGTGAGTTTGAAGTCAGTGTGGGCTATTTGTTCCAGGCTAGCCTGGGCTACAGTTTTAGACCTTGTCTTAAAACTCCAAAAAGAAAAGGAGGAGGAGGAGGAGGAGGAGGAGGAGGAGGAGGAGGAGGAGAAGAAAGAAGAAGAAACAAAACAACAAAACCAAACAAAACCCCCAAACACACATACACAAAACAGCACCCACTTGAATTTCAGAACTGGCTAGTGTTTGGAGAGGAAAAAAAATAGTGTTTTTATTTAGATTTCATCAACTGTTTACATTGTTTTTAGAGCCTTGGCATCCTTATAATGATCTCAGTTAACACTAAGGGGCTGAGTGTAGCCAAGTGGTAAGGGAACTTATGTAGGTTGCACAAGGCCCTGGCTATGATCTCCACCACACGCGCACAGGCACACACACACACACTCACACTCACTCACACATACACACACGCGGGCATACACATGCGCACACACACTCACACATACACACACTTGTGTTAGTTTCATTGTTTTGCTTTTTAGACAGGTTCTCCTTGTGTAGACCAGGCTGACCCGGCACTCACAGAGATCCACCTTCCTCTGCTTCCTGAGTGCCAGCACTAAAGGTGTGCACCACTATGCTTGGCTGCACACATAAAATTTTTTAAATTAAAAATAATAAAATATTTTTAAAAAGAATCATTTAGAGAATGGTAGAGGGGGCATCCGACCTCCTCCTCTGGCCTCAGTGCATACATAGGAGGCTTGTGCTAGCATGCATGCCTGTATAACACTCATACAACACAGGAAAAGGAAACAAACAAACAGATGTGCTTGGTAAAGGCCGGGTCACAGGGATACATCTAGTTATTCCACAATTCAGATGGCAGAATGATTCCAGAAGTTCAAGGCCAGCCTGGTCTACAGAGTTCCAGGCCAGCCAACGTTATACAGTGAGACCTGGTCTCAAAAGAAAGAAAAACGCTTCTTGAATATTCTAGTACATGTATTGATTTCTAACTTCAGGAGGTTACATGACACTTTGGGCTCAAACAAACCAACAAAATAATAACTAAACTTTGTTTATACATTTCTACTGTGCTGGGGATTAACAGGAACCTTGCCCATGCTGGGCCAGAAATCTAGCTGCCTTGATTTGGCTTCTTTCCTTCCTCCCTTCCCCACCCCCAACTCTGCACAGGGCAGCCCTGGCCTGAACTGGCATCCTCTTCCCGCAGCCTCCCTGGTGCTGGATGGAGACCTGAATCACCACTATGCTCAGCTTCCTTCTGATTTTCCCTTTGTCCTCCCAAAGCTGGGGATGCAGCCAGGACCCTGCTAGGCAAGTGCTATGCCACCAAGCCACCCCCAGCTCTAGGCCCCCAGATTCTTCTCTCTGGAAACAAGGGTCACAGGGGGGCAGGGTACACACAATCTTTGAAATTCTTCTGAGAGAAAAATAAGTTTATTCTTTTGGGATTGTTTGCATATTCAATCATTTTTATCAGTTTGGACTTACGGATCAGTTTTTGTGTTTGTTTTTTGGTTGTTATATATTTGTGTGTATGTGTTCATTTGTGTGGGGGGGTCAGCATGCACATGTGTGAAAGTTAAGATCCATCTTTTTTTTGAGATGGTATGTCCAAGCCTAGGGATCCCCCCTCCCCCTGCATGGGGTTACAGGCACACTGCCTCACACAGCTTTTGATGTGGGGGCTGGGCATCGCAGCTCAGGTCCTCAGCCTGCAAGCACTTCACTGACTTAGCCGTGTGCTCCTGTGTGCTCAGCTCACGAATGCCTCTAACCTGAGCAAGCCTGCCACATCATTGTACCGCCGCTGGACGGGCTCCAGGCCCCAGGAGTCCTTTCCTGTCCTACTCTGTCCCTTTGACACACCATCCTTTCCCTTGTGCTAATTTATTTGTTTTGGCATTTCCTTTTTTCCCTGACTGCCCAGGCTATTCTGGGCTGTGTTTGTCCTGTCCCAACCTTACAGCAGGCCATTTCTCAAAGAGCCTGGTTCCTGTCATTGAACACAGAGTATGGAACCAAGCCCTGGGTTGAATGTGCTCTTTACTATTCAGGGTGCCACTTAGGTCCTCACGACTGACATAACAGGAAAACATGGGTGCCCGCTCACCATGTAGACACACAGCATCCCACGGCCCCATCTTTACTTTACATATGAGATGGAATTGTTTTCTCTGTGCAGATTTTCGTTCCCTAATCTCATTGTGTCCCACAACTCTATGAGGTCCGGACTAGGAATTTTAATAATTTAAACTTATTTTCCTAAATATTTATTTTGAGACAGGGTCTTGCTATGCAATTCCTTGTGTTCTGGGGTTACCCATGTGTGTGACCACCATCAGCGGGGTTACCGTCCCTTTGATAGAGGTGGGAACTGAGACTCTGAGGGCTTGAGCAGCCTGCAGAGATGACACAGCTCTGGGAGGAAGCCCAGGCCAAAGGCCCCTGAAGCTGATGCAGGCTGAACCCCAGGGAAAGACTGGAACTGGGCTCCCCAGAAAGAAACCATATGGGTGCAGGTCAACAGGATAGATCTGAAGATGTCTTAAAAAAACAAACAAAAGGGCTGGACAGATGGCTCAGAGGTTAAGAGTGTTAGGAATATTCCTTTACACAAGCTCCCCGCCAATGCAAAATTCCCAATCAAGCCAAATCAAAACAAACCAAATTAAGAAATATCCAGGTTTAATGAGAGATCTGCGCTCTCAGGTGGCCCCGAGGGGGAACCTGGAAGCCGCAGGAACGCGACCCCGGGAGGAAGAAAGGGAGACCACGTGTTCCTCTTTTGGGGGATCACTTAAGTACCCTGGGGAGTGGTCCTGACCCCATACCCAGGGAGGGGTCAGGACCTGGCCTGCTGGGATTTGAAGTTCAGGCCAGGCCTGGGGGCTGGGATAGATGCGAGGGGTTGGGGCCTACGCTCCCAACTTGACAAAGAGCACTAGCTATTCTTCTAGAGATCATGAGTTCAATTCCCAGCAACCACATGGTGCCTCCCAGGTACCTATAATGATATCTGGTGCCCTCTTCTGGCACACAGGCATGCAGAACGCTGTATACATAATAAATAAATAAATCTTAAAACAAACAAACAAACATAAAAACAAAAACCAGAGAGTGACCTTCACATTGCTGCCTGAGAGGTGAGTGAGGGCAGCAAACTGGGAAAGGGAAGGGTCTCCCAGCCTGGCTTGCTCAGCTGCTGGCCAGTTCACTCCACTATCTGGGGCTTTGTTACTCGGGGCTTGACGGCCTCCCTCTGGCTCAGATGGGCAGAAAGCTGAGCTCAGTGCTTCACTACACCAGCCTGGATAAGTGTGAACTGCTGTTGGTAACTCTGATGTGCAAGGGATTTGTGGAGTCCTGGGGCCCGTCCCAAAGATAGCATCTCCCACTGTTCTAAGAATCTGCGGCCAGGTATAGCGCTGCACACATAACCCCAGCGCTCGAAAGACAGGAGCAGGATTAAAATTTGAGGCCAGCCAGGCGTCCTTTCAAAAACAGACATCTGGGCGGTGGTGCCTTTAATCCCAGCCCTCCGGAGGCAGAGGCAGGCGGATCTCTGTGAGATCAAGGCCAGCCTGGTCTACAAGAGCTAGTTCCA